>OX393549.1:104865964-105003464 GCA_947650365.1 Chamaelirium japonicum
GCCACCCATTTGACACCTTTAGGAGCCTTAGAATGTGCTAATTTTTTGTGAGCATATGCATCTTACCTTAGATAGCACACTCACAAAAATCAGCACATTCTTAAACTTTTTGGGGCATCAAATGTTACATTTCAGATTAACGGTAACAACGGACGTTCGATAAAACTCTTAACATTTGAAGCCCCTAGGAGTCTTAGAATGTGCTGATTTTTTGTGGGTGTTCTATCTACGATAAGGTGTATATGCTCACAAAAATTCAGCACATTCTAAAACTCCTAAGGACTACAAAGAGGTGGCTGCACATTTCGTCAAAATGGGCTAACAGCTCATTTCTCGTTTCCTCTCTCTCTCTCTCTCTCTCTCTATATATATATATATATATATATATATATATATATATATATATATATATATATATATATATATATATATATATATATATATATATATATATATATATATATAGGGGCATGCTATAATGCGGCATGCGGTAAGTGCGGCACCGCACTACAACCGTCTGATGCACCGATGCGTGCATGCGATGCACACAGCGGGTGCATCAGACGACTGCGGTATGGTGCCGCACTTACCGCATGCCGCATTATAGCATGCCCCTATATATATAGGGGCATGCTATGCTGCGGCATGCGGTACGTGTGGCACCGCATCGCAGCCGTCTGATGCACGCACTGCGTGCATCACATGCACACAACGGTGCATCAAACGGCTGCAGTGAGGTGCCGCATTTACCGCATGCCGCATTATAGCATTTCTCTCTCTCTCTCTCTCTCTCTCTCTCTCTCTCTCTATATATATATATATATATATATATATATATATATATATATATATATATATATATATATATATATATATATATATATATATATATATATGATAATGATCCAGTGAGATAACTCTTCTATGAGATAACTTTGAGAAACCTATCTAGAGGTTTTAGAATTTGATGAAAATTGGTGAGCGTGCTCTCTATGGCAAGTTGATCATCCTTACAAAAAAATCATCAAATTTGATGCCCTTAGTGGTTTTAGAATTTGTTGATTTTTTGTGAGGATGATCAACTTGCCATAGAGAGCATGCCCACCAATTTTCATCAAATTCTAAAACCTCTAGATAGGTTACTCAAAGTTATCTCATATATCTCAAATCTCACTGGATCGCTACCTTATATATATATATATATATATATATATATATATATATATATATATATATATATATATATATATATATATATATATATATATATATATATATATATATATATATATATATATATATATATATATATATAGAGAGAGAGAGATATATATATAGAGAGAATACGGGGTATGAGCTGACAGCCTAATTTGAAATTAGGCTGTCAGTTCATAGCCGTCTGATTCCTAAAGACTGAAGGGTCCAGATCTCTTTTAAGATCAAAACCTCCCCCCCCACCCCCTCCTCAGATCAGATCTCTCTCCCGACCTCCAGCCTCATCCCCGACGTCCCTCATCCCCGACCTCCATCCCTCTCGCCGGCGGATCACGCTCATCCCCGACCTCTATCCCTCTCGCCGATGAGTCGTACTCTGGTGGAGAGCGCTCCCCTCTGGCAGCCCCCTGTCGTAACCCCTGCGATCCACCTTTGGTAGCCCCTTCCCTGTAACATCCGCCCCAAACATACAAGATATTGTCCGCTTTGCCCGTGCTCGCACGAGAACTTCCCAGGGTGGTCACCCATCCTGGGAAGTTCTCGTGCGAGCACGGGCAAAGCGGACAATATCTTGTATGTTTGGGGCGGATGTTACAAAATGGTATCAGAGCCGGTTCTCCTCGGGATGGGGGGGTCTAACCCTACACGAGGACGTGTAGCCCTGAGGGGGGGTGGATTGTGACGACCAAGATCCAATAGGCCAATAGCCAAGAGCCAAGACTCCTGAGGCGGGAATGCCAAGATGGATGAGGTGAGGTGAGGTGAGGTGAGGTGTACAAGGCCATGAGTTAGCCCCACATCGCCTGGAGAGAAGGAGATCCTGAGCTACTTATATAATTTCCCCTCCCAAACATAGAAGACGCGTTTTAAAACCGTGCGCCACTACGGAATTCGTAAGAACTCCGTAGTTAAGCGTGCTCGGGCGAGAGTAGTACCAGGATGGGTGACCTCCCTGGGAAGTTCTCGTGCGGGCACGGGCAAAGCGGACAAAATCTTGTGTGTTTGGGGCGGATGTTACATTCCCTTCCACCTCCGGCAGCCCCCTGCTCCAACCCTGCGATCCACCTCCGACAGCCTCTTCCCCTCCACCCCCGGCAGCCCTTTCCCTTCCACCTTCGGCAGCCCCCTTCCCCTAGCACCCCGATCTCTCCCCCCTCCGGCCCCGATCGCAGCCCCGACCTTCCCCTCCGGCGCAGAGGGAAGGGACTGCCGGAGCTGAGGGTGAGGGCGATTCACCGGCCAGAGGGAAAGGGGGCTGCCGGAGCTGAGGGCAACTGCGATTCACCGGCCGGAAAAGAAGGCGACTGCCGGAGCTGAGGGTAAGGCCGCCTCCCGTGGTCGGCTGCCGCTCGAGGTCGAGGGACAGGGAGAGAGAACGATGGGTTCAGTTGTGTGTATTACAGCTGTAAAATACATATATATTTTTAAAACCAACGGCTGGATCGCTGGAATCGGACGGCTATGAACTGACAGCCTAATTTCAAATTAGGTTGTCAGCTCATACCCCGTATTCTATATATATATATATATATATATATATATATATATATATATATATATATATATATATATATATATATATATATATATATATATATATATATATATATATATATATATATATATATATATATATATATATATATATATATATATATATATGGGTCAGGATCGGATGACCCAGCAAATTTTGACCCATTAATAACCCAGCACCCTTTGATGCACTTAGAGGTTATAGAATGAGCTGATTTTTTGTAGACATGTCGTCTATGGTATGTTGATCATCCTCACAAAAAATCAGCCCAATCTAAAACCTCTAGATGCATCAAATGAGCTTTTCAAATCAACGGTTTTTGACAGTCAATTTTAACGGTTGATTTGAATATCTCATTTGATGCACCTAGAGGTTTTAGAATGGGCTGATTTTTTGTGAGAATGATCAACATATCATAGACAACATATCTACAAAAAATCAGTCAATTCTAAAACCTCTAGGTGCCTCAAAGGGTGCTGGGTTATTTGCTGGGTCATCCGATCCTGACCATATATATATATATATATATATATATATATATATATATATATATATATATATATATATATATATATATATATATATATATATATATATATATATATATATATATATATATATATATATATATATATATATATATATATATATATATATATATAGGGGCATGCTATGCTGCGGCATGCGGTGCGTGCGGCACTGTACCGCAGCCGTCTGATGCACCCACTGTGTGCATCACATGCACACAGTAGTGCATCAGACGGCTACGGTACAGTGCCGCACTTACCGCATGCCGCATTATAGCATTTCTCTCTCTTTCTCTCTCTCTCTCTCTCTCTCTCTCTCTCTATATATATATATATATATATATATATATATATATATATATATATATATATATATATATATATATATATATATATATATATATATATATATATATATATATATATATATATATATATATATATATATATATATAGGCGTGTTACGTTGCGCTGTGCGCTGCCCCGACTGAGAAATGCACTGCGCGATTTTCGGCCGTCCGATCGCGTCGATCGGCTGCGAACCCGTGCGAAACCCCCCACCCGTCTGATCCCCTGGACCCCGGCCGTTTGATCCCGTGCAGTGCACCCCCGCCCGGCAGTGGATTGTTCGGTTCGATTCCCATTCGTTGGATCGATGGGAATCAAACGAACAAAATTGATTTTCGCTGTTACTTTAGCGGCTACAGTAACAGTGAAATTTATTTTTGTCCGTTCGATTCTCATCGATCCAACGGATGGGAATCGAATTAACACACAATTGGGCCTGGTGATTCCCATCCGTTGGATCGATGGGAATCAAACGGGCAAAAATGAATTTCACTATTACTATAGCCGCTACAGTAACAGTGAAAAACATTTTTGTCCGTTCGATTCCCATCGATCCAACGGATGGGAATCGAACCGACAAAAATATGTCGAGCGGGGGTGCACTGCACGGGATCAGACGGTCACAAATCGAGCCGAAAGATCAACTGTCTAGCGGGGGTGCGTTGCACGGGATCAGACGGCCGAGGTCCAGAGGATCAGAAGGGCGGGGGGTTTCGCGCGGGTTCGCGGCCAATCCACACGATCGGACGGTCGAAAATCGCGCAGTGCATTTCTCACCTGGGGCAGCGCACAGCGCAACGTAACACGCCTCTCTCTCTCTCTCTCTCTCTCTCTCTCTATATATATATATATATATATATATATATATATATATATATATATATATATATATATATATATATATATATATATATATATATATATATATATATATATATATATATATATATATAGAGAGAGAGAGAGAGAGAGAGAGAGAGAGAACCGATCTCATGCGATATGCTGGTTGATGCAATAATGCGATACTCAGCCCAAGCCGTCCGATCGGCGTGAATCGAACGGCACAAATCATTTTTGCCCGGCTCAAAGATGTAGCCGTTCGATCGAATGATCGAACATATGAGATCTGTGGGACACATTCGAATAGGACAAAAAATACCGTCACAGTAATCGTGATTTTTTGTCCTATTCGAATTTTTCCCACGGATCTCATCCGTTCGATCATTCGATGGAACGACTACACCTTTGAGCCGGGGCGGCAAGGGCGGAAAGGATTTGTGCCATTCGATTCATGTTGATGGGACGACTCGGGCTGAGTATCGCATTATCGCATCAACCAGCATATCGCATGAGATCGGTTCTCTCTCTCTCTCTCTGTATATATATATATATATATATATATATATATATATATATATATATATATATATATAGAGAGAGAGAGAGAGAGACAGAGAGAGAGAAATGCTAGAATGCGGCATGCGGTAAGTGCGGCACCTTACCGCAGCCGTCTGATGCACCGCTGCGTGCATGCGATGCACACAGCGCGTGCATCAGACGGCTGCGGTAAGGTGCCGCACGTACCGCATGCCGCATCATAGTATGCCCCTATATATATATATATATATATATATATATAGATATATATATATATATATATATATATATATATATATATATATATATATATATATATATATATATATATATATATATATATATATATATATATATATATATATATATATATATATATATATATATATATATATATATATATATATATATATATATATATATATATATATATATATATATATATATATATATATATGGGGAGGGATACTCTGACTCATGGCCTCTTACTTATATAGTTACCTATGATCCGGGTCGTCTATTAGATCCCGATATATGGTTCGGATTACATTGAAAATTAAAGCAATGATGTCTACAAGAAATACGGATTTTTAATAAGAATATTTAATTAAAATTTTATATATTATTTCTTAACAAGTCAAATGACTTGATATAAGTCTAAATGTGGGTTTTTCTTTTAGGATTGTGTTTGAACCTAAACATCGACTATTGATGTGCACTTATACCTCGACGATCACTTTTTTGTAACGAGACAAAATCTCACATCAATCACTTAATTGTTTCGGAAATAAGACAAATCCAGCAACATAGTAACGCGGAACCATTGCTTTGCATAGAGCCCCAAATCTGTAATGCATACTTTGCTAGGCCTGCCAATCGAGTTGAGCTGGGTTGGTCAAGGTCTATCCAAATCTGACGCAAACTCTATATGACCCACCCAAGCAAGAATTCGGTCCAAAGTTTTGCAAACATACTCAACCCAAATTCAGTTTATTTTTCTTCAAAGATATTAGGGCGGCTAGAATAAGAGCCATTGTGAGAGAAAACTCGTGAAAATATGGCATTCACTATACTCCTATAACATATGAGTAACAATATATTTCACGTTTACTAAATCCGACATATTTGTATGGGTGATGTAGCTAAAATTGTAGGCATATAAATAGCAACAAAAGCTTCAAGGTAAGGGTGGCAATCATTGACCTGACCCGAACCTTACACAAAGTTAGCGGGTTTGGGTTTGGCCTAAACGGGTTCGGGTCATAAACAGGTCGACCCGATTAACTCGTTTATTTAATAGGTCAGATTTGGATTTGTACTTTTATCCCGATTGACCTGACTTGATCCGTTTACCAAATGGGTCGTGTCGACCCGACCCGACATGACCCGACCCGTTTAGTAAACGGGTTAAACATGTCGGGTCGGGTCAACCCGTTTATTAGGCGGGTTGGGTTTGGTTTTAAGTTTTTGACTCGTTTATTAAACGGGTTGAGTTCGGATTGGATTTTCTATCCTTATATCTTTGTCTCAACCCGACCCGAACCTATTGCCACCCCTACTTCGAGATTATGAAAAAAAAGCAACTCTCACTAAATACCAAATTAAGTAAATCTTTATCTCCTAAACAAATAAAATATATCGAGAGATGATGATTCAATAAACTAATACGAATACACTGGAAAGCAAAACATGATTTTGTAATGAGATATTTTACTTTTACAATTTGTATAATCATTGATAGCAAACATTGTGTCATGTGGCCCTCCCATTTCTTTTCGCCCCCCCCCCCCTGCGGTTCTCCTTACCTCTCCCCATCTCTCTTTATAGTGCGAGTTGACAATGGGAATAGCTACGTTGTAGGACGACGATGGTGGCCATAACAACGGTGGTGGTGGCTAGCTAGGCCGCATTTGTCGAGAGCTGTGACGACGATGGGCAATGGCGGACAGTAACAACACATGACGTCACAGTGGTGTGCCCACGTTTCACACTAGTATCCAATATATTATGCTACAAGTCCAGAAATGTCGAAGTGGCTAAAAGTAAGGGAAGGGGGGGTGGGGGGGGGGGAAGGGGGGGCGCAATTGGTCGTGTCGGGTCGGGTTCGTGTCGTGTCTAGTTTCGGGTCATGTCCAAAACCTCTAGACCCAGACCCGACCCGTTTAACTAATTATGTCTAGATTCAAAATCCGTACCCGACCCGTTTATAAACGGGTAGATCCGATAAGACCCATTAGACCCGTTTACCACATGGGTTTATTCAGTTGATCCGATCCGACCCAATCCAACTCGACCCGACCTAACCCGATAGACCCACTGATACTATATATTACAGTATCGGATAGCGGGTAGACCCGACCCGACCCGACACGACCCGTTGAATTTTAAACGGGTCTTCCCGGGTCTACCGTGTCCAGACCCTAAACCCGGACCCGACCCGTTTATTAAACGGGTCTATTGTATCGACCCGTTTACTACCCGAACCCATTTAGCCCTGACCCAGACCCGCTAACTTCGTGTCGGGTCTGCCGTGTCGGGTCCGAAATTGCCATCCATAGCTAAAAGTGTTTACTAAATGGACCAGATCGGGCTCAGTGGACCTCCAAATGTTTATGCCCAATACCAGACTTGATAAGCATAATGGGCCAAGTTCATGTATGGCTGAGCCCGAGCCTTATAAGAGCATCTCCAACGGGCTCCTAACACTTGATTCCTTTGGCACTATAGCAAATTAAACCAAGAAGCGGGCTCCAATGGGCTCCCAAAACATTCGCCAGAGAAGCTTTCCTCCATTCTACTCGTTTGGGCTGGCGAGAGAAGTAGAAAAGAAGTTGGACGGTGGGCTCCCCTCAAGTTTGAATAGGACAAAAGCTTGGTTGATAATTTCACAAACACCCCTCACTTTAACCCCCACTTTATTGAATGTCAAAGGCTCATTTGGACTCCTTTTCAACAATAGAGAGAGATTTGAGGAGCCCGTTGGAGTGTTATTTAATTCCAAACCCCATACTTTGCCTATGTGACAGTTAGGAACCCCAAGAATAGGGAAAGAACCCAGGAGCCCGTTGGAGATGCTCTAATTCAGCAATATATTTGACAAAATTTCATATAAAGGGTATAATAGTAAATGTTTATTTTCCTGATGCATTTGTTTATATTAGCATATAACATAGGTTACTATCGTAAATATCAATACATTTAGATGGAAATTATCCTTCATAATACTTTAGGGTCCGTAATTTTGGCGAGTAAATAGGTTGGACATTGATTTACCCAGATAATCTCACTTTGTGCCATGTTCTTTTGTCCAATATCCCGAGTAAATGGATTTTTAAGATTCTATTTTTTTTTTTTATTGTTTGATGACACATTAGAGTTCCAAAAACTTAGTTAGACATTGATTGCTCACCATGGACTAGATATTATTAACCTGAGTGATCTATTTGCTACACCGAATATCCTGATTTGCCTATTTAAAAAGAACATGGGACATTTAAGGGGGTGTTTGGCATCATTCCGGAGCTATCCGTTTCAATTCCCAATTCCATATTTTAAAACTAATGAATAGTATTTGTTTCGATGGAATGAAGGACTTGGGAACAATAATATATCACTCTTTGAGTTTTTATGCTAACCAGAATGTTGAACCATCGAATTACTTTAGAAATAGTAATTGGCAGGATTACCCTCTTCTGGATGATGTTTAAGCGGAACAATTATTCCTCATGCCAAACACTTCATATAACAAAAAAATCAGGTGTGATTCACCAGAGAAAAAAAGGGAGTCGTGGTCTTTGGAAGAGGGACATGAGTGTGCACTGGTACATGAGGGATAGTTGATAACAAGGAGTAGAGAGAAAGGGGAAAAGAGAAAGAGTGAGATGGCTCTTGGAGACCTTATTTTTCTCTCAATTTTATTGTTTTTGAAAAGTAGTGTAGAATTTTCTCTTTTTTCTTGGACTAATATATACATACACACATGTTCAAAACAAAGTACTCCCAGAAAAAATTTAAGATTTTTTTTTTGCTAGGAACTTAGGGGGTTCTATTCATGGAGGCCCAGCCATACGAAAAGGAATGACACTACAATTATCCAACTACCTCTTCTCCGAAAGTACTAGAGACGAAATACAGTTGTGGATAGAAAAAAAGAAAAAAGAGAAAACATTTAGCTAATTCATCAGCACAGTCGTTCTGCTCCCTCCTCACATGAGGGAATTTGCACATCTTCTAGGATCAGGCGTAAAGCCTACAACCGGATACGATGTTAAGTATCCACCATGGAGGAGAAATATCTCTATCCGACATGATATTAATAAGGACTTGATTGTCACCTTCCTCTACCACCGAGGAGGCTTCAAGTTTAAGATGTAAGGGATGAAATTAATATCAAGGCGAATAACGTCCTTGACATATTTACTTGGAATTTTAAGATTCTATACTAGATCAGAAACCTAATCTTAATCCAACCAATACTTCATAAGAAAAAACTAAAAATCCAACCCAAACCTAATTTATTAATTTAGATCTTGATCTTGAATGGTCTGATCCCAATCTGACCCATCTGCACACTTAGTTATTAGTTGTTAGAGGGCTCAAGTGCCCTCTCCCCCTTTCCCCTCTTTCCCCTTGATCTGGGGTTTTGGGATCTCCCCTCTTGGCCTCTTCGGATGCCATTGGCAAATCCAGGGAAGCCAAGAGTTTGGTTGCAATGTTGTCCTGTGGGTCGGATCTATCTCTCCTTCCCTACCCATGTACATAGGGGCTTCCCCGACGGTTGCAGCATCTTGTGTTCGTCTTCTCTGTCGTTGCACGACTCCTTCCTACTTGGATCGATGTCCATTGCTCGGATTGTGGGTCTCATGCTGGATTACAGCCGGAGTGGTGGATCTGGACCCCGGGCAGCCAGTGGCGAAGGTTCCGATATGGATTTTTCCAGATCCCCTCCTCTGCTCATTGGGTAGTAGATACCATACTATCTGTTAGCCTTATCCATTGAGAAATGCACTATCCGAATCCTCTCAGAGTATCCAAATTCGGATAATATCCATATCTGTACGGGATTTTTTTCAAATAACATTTTGAAAAAATAAAATTAATAAAATATAATTATAACTTTTATAATTTCAAAAGTGACGTTCTGAGAGCCACGAGGTGGGTCCATGTCGAAAAGTGTACTGCCACGTCAGTCGCAGGATTCTCAATGAACATTGCATCCGGGTTGTAGTTAGTTTCGACACTAAACACTGCATCCGAGTTGTTGAGTTTAAGTTTAGATACTAAACATTGTATCCGGGTTGTAGGGTCTAATTTCGACACTAAACACTACATCCGGGTTGTAGGGTTTAGTTTTGATACTAACCACTGCATCCGGGTCGAACTGTTTAGTTTCGACACTAAATACTGCAATCTGATTGCAGGGTTCAGTGAGAATCCAAAAAAAATTATACGGCTAATGTGGCAGAGCATTTTTCGGCGCTGACTGCCACGTGGCCATCAGAGCATCACTTTTGAAAATACAAAAGTTATAATGATATTTTTATAATTTTATATTTTAAAAATATTATTTAAAAAAAAAACCTATCCGTATTCATTATATAATATATGAACATTGCGTCTATATTCATTATATAATTTATTAAAATATTTTACTATAGCTGACTAGTATCAAGGCTTATATAGGGCTGGCAATTTCGGACCCAACACGGCAGACCCGACACGAAGTTAGCGGGTCTGGGTCAGGGCTAAACGGGTTCGGGTCGTAAACGGGTCGACACGATAGACCCGTTTAATAAACGGGTCGGGTCCGGGTTTTGGGTCTGGATACGGTAGACTCGGGAAGACCCGTTTAGTATTCAACGGGTCGTGTCGAGTCAGGTCGGGTCGGGTCTACCCGCAATCCGATACTATAATATATAATACCAGCGGGTCTTTCGGGTCAGGTCGGGTCGAGTCGGATTGGGTTGGATCGGGTCAACTGAATAGTCCGGGTGATAAACGAGTCTTACTGGGTCTTATCGGGTCTACCCGTTTATTGGCTGGTCGGGTACGGGTTTAGGATCTAGACACGATTAGTTAAACGGGTCGGGTCCAGGTCTGGGGTTTTTGGACACGAACATGACTAGACACGACACAACACGACACGACCTGACCCGATTGCCACCCCTAGGCTTATAGCATTAGAATTTTTTTTTCACCTGCCTCAAATAGGTATCTAGGGGTCCAGTAGTCATTTCAATAATTAATTCCTAGGGATATTGTATTTCAATTTGGCTTGGTAGGAGACAAAGCATGTTGTGGGGTCATATCAAGTGGTGGACTCCATCACCAAAGTTTTTATCAATGTATCCACTTTTGTATTTACTATTTAGTACAACTATGCAACGCAGCCAGACATTGAGATCCGTTCTTGGATCATTATATATGCACAAACATTATTTTATATATTACGGATATTGATATATCGATATCCGTTTATATGGATAGTCCATCTCCATTACGGATTATCTATGTCGAATACCTTAATATTCGTATTCGTATCTGTATCCGTTTTTGTTGGATATTATAAATAATATTCGAATTTGCAAAATTCGGATTCAAATACGGATCAGATTTATATATTTGAATATATCCGTTTACACCCCTATCGGTGGGTAGTTTCCAGTGGTTTGAGGCGGCAGGTGGTTTGAGGCAGATCAGGGTTTTGTTATGGCTCCTCATCTTAGTCGAGCTGCTGGTGGTGGTTTCTCCGCTGGATTCTGCGGTTGATCCAGGTTTTGGTTCATTTATGATGTTGTGTCTCTTTGTGTTTTCTCTGGGGGTGCCTGTTTGCTCCATGTTCTTTTTTCTCCGCTAGGGTTTGGCGAGATGTCTATGTTGTTGTTATTTTCCGCCAGTCGAGGCAATGTCAATGATCGTTTCCCCCGCCGAGTGGTGGTCTACTGTGGTTTCACATCGGGTGGCGGACTTTATCTCTACTTGCCCTGACATGCATGTGGCGCCTCTTGGGGGTCCGGTTGTAACCTCCCCTTTTAATTTACAAAAGAAAAAGTTATTAGTTGTTAGATTATAGGATGACCACAAAGCTACTCTATAGCTGTGGGGGGAATTTTATGGAATCAGGCGGTTTAGTTGGTAGGCACAATCTAACAAATCAAGGAACACAGTAGATCGGGTTTACGTGGAAAAACCCTTCGCAACGTCGAAGAAAAAGAACATCGAAGAAAAAAAACCACGAGACGGGGCGAGAATGCACTAGTGAGCCACAACAAGTTACAAACACTTACTCTGACCCAATTACACCCAGAGAGGACTGGCCTCCCAAAATGTCGACCTCTGTAATCTCACTCTCTCTCAAGCTCCGAAAACTCATGAATGCAATAGGAAGCACCACTACAAGAAATAGCTTATTTACCGACGGACATTTTAAGTACCGTCGGTAATAATGTTCATTTTACCGACGGTTATAATAAATTCCGTCGGTATTATAACTTTGATTTTTTTAATATATTTTGCACATTTATTACCGACGGTTATATATAATCTGTCGGTACAATGTTTTATACCGACGGACCTATATTGACTGTCGGTACAATTAGTTTATACCGACGAACAAATAACGTCCGTCGGTAATATGTTACGACGAAACTTAGGGTAAAAACCGAGCCTCTGGAAAAAAATGGAACCCTGAGTTCCGTCGTGACATTTACCGACGAAACTTATTTTTCCGTCGGTATATGCCGACGGATATTATATCTCCGTCGGTAAAAATAGTTCCGTCGTGACATTTACCGACGGAACTTATTTGTCCGTCGGTATATGCCGACGGACATTATATATCCGTCGGTAAAAATATCACGACGAAACTCAGGGTAAAAACCGAGCCTCTGGAAAAAATGGAACCCTGAGTTCCGTCGTGACATTTACCGACGGAACTAATTGTCCGTCGGTATATACCGACGGACATTAAATATCCGTCGGTAAAAAGGTCACGACGAAACGGATTTGTACCGACGAATATTATTATGCCGTCGGTAAAAAGTTATTATTACCGACGGAACATAACATGTCCGTCGGTAAAAACCCTGTCTTATATCAGATTCAGCGATCCCCCCTTCTGTTCTGTTTCGATCTAAACCCCTCCCCGCCTCTCTCTCTCTCTCTCTCTCAATCTCCCCCCCTCCCCGGCCTCCCTCCCCCCCTCCCCGGCCTCCGCCCCCCTCCCCGGCCTCCCTCCCCCCCTCCGGCCGGCCACCCCTCCCCTCTCGTGCGCGCCGGCGAGCTCTGCCTCCTCCTCCTCCTCCTGTGGACTCCGGTCCAGTGAGCTCCTCTCGTGCGCGCCGGTGAGCTCCTCCTCCTCCTCCTCCTGTGGACTCCGGTGAGCTCCTCCTCCTCCTCCTCCCTCTCTCCCATAGTTAATATGCAGAGTTAGGTTGGTTCTAGTCAGGGGCGGAGCCAGGATTTTCTTGTAGGGGGGGCAATGTGTGATAGCTAAATTAGAGTTTTTAAACCTAAGTGATGGTTGATTGATACTGATAAAAATAGGGTTTTGGGTTTACAAAGGATAAGCGTATGTGCTTCAAAACTTATCTAACAGAAAGAACTATATATTACATTGAAACACTTCGCATCCATAGCATCAATTTCCGATCTCAACGAACACAGATGATGAGTGATTGGCGTCGGAGCACGACTCCGGTGCTTCCTTCAATGGTCAACCCTCGTCTATATCCCTCTAGTATCATCTCCAATCTTGACGGCAACTTCTCTGACTCCAGCGCTTCCATAAATATGAGTTGGAGGAGTCGTAATCGGGGTCGGAGATTATGCCAGCACCTACCGGAATCAGATTGGGGTTGGCCATTGATTAAATCACCGGAGCCCAAGGATTCATCGTTGATGTTCCTGAAGGGGGAGCGACGACACAAATCACTCGCCATTTGTGCACATTAAGGTAAGTGGTGCGTCATTCACGATACAATTGTACCTAGTTTCCCTAATTAATGGTAATTGAGTGAACCCAAACCGATCGAGAG
Organism: Chamaelirium japonicum; assembly: GCA_947650365.1. Lineage (NCBI taxonomy): Eukaryota > Viridiplantae > Streptophyta > Magnoliopsida > Liliales > Melanthiaceae > Chamaelirium > Chamaelirium japonicum. The sequence continues at coordinate 104,880,001 of OX393549.1, forward strand.
AACTCAAGTTGGGCTACTACTCTTTTTCATCTATTGGGGACCACATAGCAAACAAGGCATTGCAGCCGTCCATGGAAAGCTAGTACCCAGAATAAGTGATTGCATTCAACACACCACACCGGATGGCAGTGATGTCATTTATGCCCCCTGGTGGACCATTTTCAAGAAAATGGAGTAACATAAGAGGAGTCCCGGAAGTAAACAAAAGCTCACGGAGAGAGATTCTAAGCTAGGAGGGGGTGACATGCAATTTGTTTTCCTCTGTATTGTGTCAATTATATCCTCGGCTTTGCATTTATGTAAGTGGCTGTGATCCTAAGGGACAGCTGAACCTTTTTCCTCATAGTGCAGCCAACAGATGCAGCCAATACAGTATGCCACTCAAGAAATTTTCAAAGTCTCAGGGGGGGCAACTGCCCCTCTCACAACACGGGAATTAATGAGGGCTTCATTTAAGTATTATACTATTAGATATTGTGACATGTACATACGTATGCAACCTAGTTTCGTGAGCCCCCGTGGGATCGGGGCAGCAAACAAATCTTGATGCACAATTGTGATGTTAGAATGACGGCGGTCCATATGCACAGTGCACGTACATATCCTATGGCGCTCGCGGCTTGGATACTGCGCGCACTTTACATACACGCCATGTATCCGTAGCATTATGAATGCCCTGTAGAAGTTTCGGTTTCAGTTCCGTGTTCCATACCCGAATCTATTTAGCTCGAAAATATTTTAGGTCAAAAATTTAGCTCAAAAAATTTAGCTCAAAAATATAAAGATTTATCCCATCCATTAGGGATGTGGATGACCTGTAGAAGTTTTGGTTCGGTGTTCCATACCCGGGAACCGAAACCGAAATTGTGCGGAGTCTTATAACATTGTTTGAAATTATATGTCAGGTGTTGTATAGCCAGATAGACGAAGATGTCTTCGATCGATAAGAGTTGGATGCGTAATTCGAATCGCATGAGCCAAGAGTACAGAGAAGGAGTCAGGAAATTTCTGGATTTTGCATTTGAGCGTCTTGCACCGCTTGATGGAAAAATTTTGTGTCCCTGTATAGACTGCGGAAGGGTGATTAGGAAGGTTCGAGAGGAATGTGAGGTTGATCTGGTAATGCGTGGCATTGACATTACCTATACCCGTTGGTTCTCGCACGGTGAGGAGCTAGATGCAGTCCCCATGGCAGCTCACGGTGAAACTTCAAACACAGTGATCGCTGATGATAATATTAATACAGACAATGACGATGACATGCAGGGTATGATACATGATTTGCAAGGTGGAATAGGCACGGAAACACCGTCAGGTGATCAGCCCAATATCGAAGCGGACAAGTTCTACAGATTGCTTAAAGATGCCGAACAACCTCTATACCCGGGGTGTGAGAAGTTTTCAAAACTCTCTTTCACTGTAAAGCTTCTTCATTTGAAGTGCCTCAATGGTTGGAGTAATAAGTCATTTAATATGTTGGTAGAGTTGCTGAAAGAGGCTTTTCCTATGGGTGAGACAGTACCGAAATCATTCTACGAGGCGAAGAAGACAATTAAAGATCTCGGTCTGGGTTATGAGAAAATTGATGCATGCGTGAACGATTGTATGTTGTACCGGAAAGAGTACGAACATGCGCGGTCATGCCACATATGCGGAGCAACGAGATATAAAAAGACGGATGCCGAGTCTAGTACCAGTCGAAGGAAGAAAAATGTATCTGCAAAGGTTCTCCTATACTTCCCGCTCAGGGACAGGCTTCAGAGGTTGTTTATGTCATCGAAGACTGCTGAGCACATGAGGTGGCATGCACGAGAACGTACATATGACGGGATTATGAGACATCCGGCCGACTCTCTGACGTGGAAAGATTTTGATCATACATATCCTGAATTCGCATGTGAAGTTCGCAACGTCAGGTTAGGGCTTGCTAGCGATGGCTTCAATCCCTTTGGGAATATGAGTGTGTCGTACAGCATTTGGCCAGTTGTCCTAGTTCCATACAATTTGCCTCCCTGGATGTGCTTAAAAAAGCCATACACAATGCTCTCCTTGCTCATTCCCGGACCCAGGTCGCCTGGTAATGATATTGACGTTTACTTGCAGCCGTTGATTGAGGAGTTGAACGAGTTATGGGAAGTTGGGGCCGATACGTATGATGCCTCGTTGCGCCAGAATTTTCGGATGCATACGGCACTTCTATGGACCATCAACGATTTTCCTGCATATGCCAACTTATCCGGGTGGAGTACTAAAGGAAAATTGGCGTGCCCTACATGCAATAAGGAGACAGATTCATTACGATTGAAGAACGGAGGCAAGTTCTGTTATATGGGCCATCGAAGATTCCTTGTTGACGGCCATAAGTGGAGGCAGAACAAAAGAGCTTTCAACGGCAAGAAGGAACTTGCAAAGGCCCCGGAGCAGCTTTCGGGGGTAGAAGTCTTGTGCGAATTGGATCAGCTTGATGCCGTGGCACTTGGAAAAGGTAAAAAGAAAAGAACGCATGAAGATTCTACGCGTGAGCATAACTGGAAGAAGAAGAGTATTTTCTTTAAACTACCGTACTGGAGCAGCCTACTCTTGCGGCATAACTTGGATGTCATGCATATCGAGAAAAATATGTGTGACAACATTATAGGAACACTGCTGAATCTCGACGGTAAGACGAAGGATAATCTTAAATCTCGTCTCGATCTTAAGGAGTTGGGCATCCGAAAATCACTTCATCCCCAAGAGATTGGGGATAAGTATGTGTTGCCAGTTGCATGCTACACCATGAGCTCACAGCAAAAGGCAGCCTTATGTGCATTCCTACGGTCTGTGAAAACGCCAGACGGTTATTCTTCGAATATCGCACGATGCGTGCAAGAGAACGGCCGGAAGTTGTCTGGATTAAAGAGCCACGATTGTCATGTTCTTATGCAGCGATTGTTATCTCTTGCTATACGTGGGAATTTAACCGAAGAGGTGTCCGGTCCGTTAATTGAGCTCAGCACTTTTTTCAGACAGTTGTGCTCGAAGGTACTTAGAGTGGACCAACTTGAACAGATGGAGAGGGATATTGCGCTCACATTGTGCAAGTTAGAGATGATATTTCCACCTTCATTCTTTGATGTCATGGTGCATTTGACCGTTCACTTGGCAAATGAGGCCAAACTCGGCAGCCCAGTTCATTACCGGTGGATGTATTTTATCGAGAGGTAATCGTCTCGTCTCATTCGCACAATGTATTTGATCGTTCTTGATATATTCATCCAAATATTTTTTTCTCAAATTAGGTACTTGCGAACATTGAAATCATATATTCGTAATAAAAGTCGTCCGGAGGGATCAATTGCTGAAGGATACCTAGCAGAAGAATGTCTAACATTCTGCTCAAGATACCTACATGGTATAGACACGCGATTCAATCAACTTGAGCGGAACTATGACGGTGGTCCAATAGACTTCGATGGGGGTCTGTCTATATTTGCCGAAATGGGTAGACCTGTAGGAGGAGGCAAAACCCGTCGATTGTCTGTAGATGAGATTCAACAGGCACATATGTATGTGTTGCGCCAATGTGATGAAGTGTGGCCATTCATTGAGTAAGCATTTTACGATCATTTACTCATTCTTTCAGTCCATTCATTAAGTATATGTGCTAATTATAATCTAATTCATAACCGGTAAAACAGGAAGCATAAAGCCATCATTAATAATCGGGGTACTCGAAATGCTCCCCAAATTCATGATCGTGAATTCCCATCGTGGTTCGAGAAACACGTAAGTATTCACATCATTACTGAATTTCATTGACATCCATTACCGAACAATAATTATGTGTTCATATCATGAATGTCGTGTGGTTATTATAGGCACAGGAGCTGCACGACAACCACGATCCGCTGATGAATGAGGATCTCTGGCGCTTATCTTGTAGTCCTTTGCAAGACGCAATATCATACGATGGTTATATCGTGAACGGTTATAGATTTCGGACGAAAGATAGTGAAAAATCACGAAGAACCCAAAATAGTGGGGTTGTCGTCAACGGTGAGCAAGAAGAATTAGAAAATATCGACTTCTACGGCGTCCTCAACGAGATTCTCGAGATTAAATTCCTTGGCCAAAATCGGATCGTATTATTCAAATGCGATTGGTATGATGTTAATAATCGCGGGACTGGTTATAATGTCGACAAATACGGTTTTATCAGCATCAACACTGCCAAGAGATTGAATACCCAATATGAAGATCCATTCATTCTTGCCTCTCAAGCGCAACAGATATTTTATGCACCGGATAATACCTCTCCAGGTTGGCAAATTATAGTCAGGTCACCACCCAGAGATTTTTACGACATGGGAGACAAGGATGCGGGGGTCGTCGATGATGATTTGGATGCATACCAGAATGATGAGATAATCATTGTCGACGCAGTGCACGACGAAAATGAAGATGTCGACAATATAAACTGGACAGCGAATGCAGATCAAATAATAGAAGAGGGAAGCGATGAGAGTGACAGAGATGAGACAGAAAATGACTAGACCGTATGTAAATCAAATTGTTTCATATTTAAATCAAATTGTTTCATATATAAATCATATTGTTTCATATGTATATCATATTGTTTCATATGTAAATCATACCGTTTCACCGATTCATATGTAAATCATACCGTTTCATATGTAAATCATACCGTTTCACCGATTTACGATCCGACCGATTCACCGATTTAGAGTCTAAGTGTTGGAAAATCATAAGTTAGCGTGTTTCGGATATGAAATAGGTTTCGATTCGATCGGATCGTCATCGGATCGGCATTCGATAATTCGAAGTTGGAATTATTCCGTATTTCGGACTTGCGAGCGGGTTCTAATTGGATATTTGACCAATTTACGCTCCGATTCACCGATTTAGAGTCTAAGTGTTGGAAAATCATAAGTTAGCGTGTTTCGGATATGAAATAGGTTTGGATTCGATCCGATCGTCATCGGATCGGCATCCGATAATTCGAAGTTGGATTTATTCCGTATTTCGGACTTGCGAGCGGGTTCTAATTGGATATTTGACCAATTTATGCTCCGATTCACCGATTTAGAGTCTAAGTGTTGGAAAATCATAAGTTAGCGTGTTTCGGATATGAAATAGGTTTGGATTCGATCCGATCGTCATCGGATCGGCATCCGATAATTCGAAGTTGGAATTATTCCGTATTTCGGACATGCGAGCGGGTTCTAATTGGATATTTGACCAATTTACGCTCCGATTCACCGATTTAGAGTCTAAGTGTTGGAAAATCATAAGTTAGCGTGTTTCGGATATGAAATAGGTTTGGATTCGATCCGATCGTCATCGGATCGGCATCCGGTAATTCGAACTTGGAATTATTCCGTATTTCGGACTTGCGAGCGGGTTCTAATTGGATATTTGACCAATTTACGCTCCGATTCACCGATTTAGAGTCTAAGTGTTGGAAAATCATAAGTTAGCGTGTTTCGGATATAAAATAGGTTTGGATTCGATCCGATCGTCATCGGATCGGCATCCGATAATTCGAAGTTGGATTTATTCCGTATTTCGGACTTGCGAGCGGGTTCTAATTGGATATTTGACCAATTTACGCTCCGATTCACCGATTTAGAGTCTAAGTGTTGGAAAATCATAAGTTAGCGTGTTTCGGATATGAAATAGGTTTGGATTCGATCCGATCGTCATCGGATCGGCATCCGGTAATTCGAACTTGGAATTATTCCGTATTTCGGACTTGCGAGCGGGTTCTAATTGGATATTTGACCAATTTACGCTCCGATTCACCGATTTAGAGTCTAAGTGTTGGAAAATCATAAGTTAGCGTGTTACGGATATGAAATAGGTTTGGATTCGATCCGATCGTCATCGGCTCGACATCCGGTAATTCAAAGTTGGAATTATTCCGTATTTCGGACTTGCGAGCGGGTTCTAATTGGATATTTGACCAATTTACGCTCCGATTCACCGATTTAGAGTCTAAGTGTTGGAAAATCATAAGTTAGCGTGTTTCGGATATGAAATAGGTTTGGATTCGATCCGATCGTCATCGGATCGGCATCCGATAATTCGAAGTTGGATTTATTCCGTATTTCGGACTTGCGAGCGGGTTCTAATTGGATATTTGACCAATTTACGCTCCGATTCACCGATTTAGAGTCTAAGTGTTGGAAAATCATAAGTTAGCGTGTTTCGGATATGAAATAGGTTTGGATTCGATCCGATCGTCATCGGATCGGCATCCGATAATTCGAAGTTGGATTTATTCCGTATTTCGGACTTGCGAGCAGGTTCTAATTGGATATTTGACCAATTTACGCTCCGATTCACCGATTTAGAGTCTAAGTGTTGGAAAATCATAAGTTAGCGTGTTTCGGATATGAAATAGGTTTGGATTCGATCCGATCGTCATCGGATCGGCATCCGGTAATTCGAAGTTGGAATTATTCCGTATTTCGGACTTGCGAGCGGGTTCTAATTGGATATTTGACCAATTTACGCTCCGATTCACCGATTTAGAGTCTAAGTGTTGGAAAATCATAAGTTAGCGTGTTTCGGATATAAAATAGGTTTGGATTCGATCCGATCGTCATCGGATCGGCATCCGATAATTCGAACTTGGAATTATATTCCGTATTTCGGACTTGCGAGCGGGTTCTAATTGGATATTTGACCACTTTACGATCCGATTAACCGATTTAGAGTCTAACTGTTTCATATTGTTTCATATTGTTTCATATTGCGAGCGGGTTCATATTGTTTTATATTGTTTCATATGTAAATCATACTGTTTCATATGTAAATCAAACTGTTTCATATTGTTTCATATGTAAATCTTAAATCTTACTGTTTCATATGTAAATTAAATTGTTTCAGATGGCATCACGGTCATATGTTCGTAGAGGCAGAGGCAGAGGCAGGGGTGGGGTAGCTCAGAGCGCTCCGGCTGCCACCCCAGGGTCCGAGGCTGAGCCGTCCGGATCTGGTAGTGCTATTCCTCTCTCCACACCAGCTCCTGCTGTGGTCGCAGCCTCCGGAGCTTCGAGCAGTGCTCAGCACTCGGCTGCAGCGTCTACGCCCACAGGTAATGTTTAGATCTAAAGTTTTATACATGTTGTAAATACTTCTTCAGTACTGATGTATATTTTATTTGCAGGGTCGACCAGGTACGTAGGCGACCGGGGCGTGACGACGGCCCGGCGCTTGTCGGCCTTACGCGAGCCGCTGTCCCTACAGTGGAGCGGCCATACCTTTGTGGGCGAGCACGCTTCTGACGCCGCCACGTGGGTCGGCATGATAGTACGGGAGGAGAGGAATGCCCCGATTGTGGGGTTAAGGGGGTGGAAGAACATTGATGCATCCTATAAGGAGAGGATGTATCAGCAGTTTTTGGTACGTTAGTTTCATTAAAGCATTTTAGAATAATATCGTACTTCTTTATAATTTGATTTGATAAAATGACTTGTTTCTAAATTGATTTTACAGGAGAAATTTAAATGGGTGAACATGGAAACCGACACCCATCGGGAGGACTTGTTGAAGACGATGGGTGAGCGGTATAGGGATTACCGTCACGAGCTCTACCAGCTCTACGGTTACTTGGTCGGCCAGCCGGCTGAGGAGGTACAGGCTGCGGCCGGGACGAGAGACGCGCCACCGTTGCACATTCTACAGTTTTTGGTCGCTCACTGGGCCACCCCTAGCTTTCAGGTATAATTATAATTTTGTTGATTCGTACTTGTTTTAATGTTATACTAAAAATTTGTATTGATGTTTCAAAATTTAATTGATTCACACAGAGGAAATCTGCTATAGGCAAGCAGAATAGAAGTGCCTCGACGACACCTGCTCCAGTGAAGGGGAGGACCTCCATGCCCCAGCTTGCCCAGCAGCTGGTAAATGATACAAACATTGTTATTATTTAAAGCTCTATACATGTTATATTAACTCGTCTATTTATTTTATATGTCCAACAGACACAGTCCTTGGGCCACGAGCCTAATAGGATTGACCTTTTTGAGGCCTCTAGGAGGCGGCGTATCGATGGGGCATTTCTGGACGACAGGGTTGCCTCGCAAGTGGTAAGTAATTAAATTACTGTTAATATATTCTTATACATATACCATAAAATATCATTGAATATCATTGGTTGTTTTTATATAGGAGAGGATGCGACTTATGGTGACCCCGTCGGGCGAGGCCGGCTCCTACTCCAGCTCAGTATCTGTCGACTCAGCGATGGATACTGTACTGAGACCTGCCACGCACGGCCGTGTCCTCTGTACGGGCCTTGGAGTCACGCCCTCCTCCTACTTTGGACGAGAGGGTATGCGCTCGAGGGCACGGGACACCCAGACCGGTGCTATCACTCAGCTGCAGTCTGCGCTAGACGCGGAGCGAGAGCAGAGGCAGGCCCTCGAGCAGAGGATGGAGGCGGAGCGAGAGCAGAGGCAAGCCCTCGAGCAGAGGGTTGAGGCGGAGAAGAAGGCCCTCGATGAGGAAAGAGAAGCTCGCAGGGAACTGGAGCGTAAATTTAATGAATTCATAAGCCGGTCTAGCGGTGGCTCATCCTCATGATCAGGTACTTACTAATCTTTATAATATTAGCAAAAAATATGAATCTTACTAATTTGAGTTTTGATCATATTATCACACTTATGATTTTCCAACACTTAGACTATAAATCAGTAAATCGAATCGTAAATGGTCTCTCTCTCTCTCATGGTAATGATGTAGCCTCTGTTTTTCTTTTAAATACGGAATAATTCCAACTTCGAATTACCGGATGCCGATCCTGTGGGGGAAAATCTTCGTGCCGACCCGAAGACTCTCGCAGCACCAGTCAATCGAAGTTGAAGTCGACGTCGAAGATCGTTGGTCGATCTGTTGATTGAAGTTGAAGCCTTTTGATATGTCAATTGAAAGTGATATGCAATCAGAGAGATTGTGACATGAGATGTGATCTCGGAGTTCAGCCGAAGCCTACGTCTCCGTGCTATAGGGAGCAACCCGAATTCACTAACACTTCAGTTGAAGTGACCTCGACAGGCCGAGTGTCACTGAAAACCCTCTGATCTCTTCTAAGGAGAAAAGAAGATCAAAGAGAGATGGTAGATCAGAAGTTGAAAATCCCAGAGCTCTGGTTTTAGAACTGAGAATTCGATCTCTTCAGAATCGATCCTTTTACATTCGAAGGCTCTGCTATTTATAGGATTTTCTGGTAGTAATCGGCGGTCTCTGCTGCCGTATCTGGGGATCCTCCAGGTAAGGCTGGTGGGCTCCGCTGCCGTCTTAGGGGGCCCACCAGGCAGGGCCGGTGGGTCCCGCTGTGGTATTCGGGGGCCCACCAGGCAGGGCTGGTGGGTCCCGCTGTAGTCTTCAGGGGCCCACCAGGTAGGGCCGGTGGGTCCCGATGTGGTACTCGGGGGCCCACCAGGCAGGGCCGGTGGGGCCCGCTGTTTGCAGACTTCTTGCCAAAATTTGCACCCACAGATCCGATGACGATCGGATCGAATCCAAACCTATTTCATATCCGAAACACGCTAACTTATGATTTTCCAACACTTAGACTCTAAATCGGTGAATCGGAGCGTAAATTGGTCAAATATCCAATTAGAACCCGCTCGCAAGTCCGAAATACGGAATAATTCCAAGTTCGAATTACCGGATGCCGAGCCGATGACGATCGGATCGAATCCAAACCTATTTCATATCCGAAACACGCTAACTTATGATTTTCCAACACTTAGACTCTAAATCGGTGAATCGGAGCGTAAATTGGTCAAATATCAAATTAGAACCCGCTCGCAAGTCCGAAATACGGAATAATTCCAACTTCGAATTACCGGATGCCGATCCGATGACGATCGGATCGAATCCAAACCTATTTCATATCCGAAACACGCTAACTTATGATTTTCCAACACTTAGACTCTAAATCGGTGAATCGGAGCGTAAATTGGTCAAATATCCAATTAGAACCAGCTCGCAAGTCCGAAATACGGAATAAATCCAAGTTCGAATTATCGGATGCCGAGCCGATGACGATCGGATCGAATCCAAACCTATTTCATATCCGAAACACGCTAACTTATGATTTTCCAACACTTAGACTCTAAATCGGTGAATCGGAGCGTAAATTGGTCAAATATCCAATTAGAACCCGCTCGCAAATCCGAAATACGGAATAATTCCAAGTTCGAATTATCGGATGCCGAGCCGATGACGATCGGATCGAATCCAAACCTATTTTATATCCGAAACACGCTAACTTATGATTTTCCAACACTTAGACTCTAAATCGGTGAATCGGAGCGTAAATTGGTCAAATATCCAAATAGAACCCGCTCGCAAGTCCGAAATACGGAATAATTCCAACTTCGAATTACCGGATGCCGAGCCGATGACGATCGGAACGAATCCAAACCTATTTCATATCCGAAACACGCTAACTTATGATTTTCCAACACTTAGACTCTAAATCGGTGAATCGGAGCGTAAATTGGTCAAATATCCAATTAGAACCCGCTCGCAAGTCCGAAATACGGAATAATTCCAAGTTCAAATTACCGGATGCCGATCCGATGACGATCGGATCGAATCCAAACCTATTTCATATCCGAAACACGCTAACTTATGATTTTCCAACACTTAGACTCTAAATCGGTGAATCGGAGCGTAAATTGGTCAAATATCCAATTAGAACCCGCTCGCAAGTCCGAAATACGGAATAATTCCAAGTTCGAATTACCGGATGCCGAGCCGATGACGAACGGATCGAATCCAAACCTATTTCATATCCGTAACACGCTAACTTATGATTTTCCAACACTTAGACTCTAAATCGGTGAATCGGAGCGTAAATTGGTCAAATATCCAATTAGAACCCGCTCGCAAGTCCGAAATATGGAATAATTCCAACTTCGAATTACCGGATGCCGATCCGATGACGATCGGATCGAATCCAAACCTATTTCATATCCGAAACACGCTAACTTATGATTTTCCAACACTTAGACTCTAAATCGGTGAATCGGAGCGTAAATTGGTCAAATATCCAATTAGAACCCGCTCGCAAGTCCGAAATACGGAATAATTCCAACTTCGAATTACCGGATGCCGATCCGATGACGATCGGATCGAATCCAAACCTATTTCATATCCGAAACACGCTAACTTATGATTTTCCAACACTTAGACTCTAAATCGGTGAATCGGAGCGTAAATTGGTCAAATATCCAATTAGAACCCGCTCGCAAGTCCGAAATACGGAATAATTCCAAGTTCGAATTACCGGATGCCGATCCGATGACGATCGGATCGAATCCAAACCTATTTCATATCCGAAACACGCTAACTTATGATTTTCCAACACTTAGACTCTAAATCGGTGAATCGGAGCGTAAATTGGTCAAATATCCAATTAGAACCCGCTCGCAAGTCCGAAATACGAAATAATTCCAACTTCGAATTATCGAATGCCGAGCCGATGACGATCGGATCGAATCCAAACCTATTTCATATCGGAAACACGCTAACTTATGATTGTCCAACACTTAGACTCTAAATCGGTGAATCGGAGCGTAAATTGGTCAAATATCCAATTAGAACCCGCTCGCAAGTCCGAAATACGGAATAATTCCAAGTTCGAATTATCGGATGCCGAGCCGATGACGATCGGATCGAATCCAAACCTATTTCATATCCGAAACACGCTAACTTATGATTTTCCAACACTTAGACTCTAAATCGGTGAATCGGAGCGTAAATTGGTCAAATATCCAATTAGAACCCGCTCGCAAGTCCGAAATACGGAATAATTCCAAGTTCGAATTACCGGATGCCGATCCGATGACGATCGGATCGAATCCAAACCTATTTCATATCCGAAACACGCTAACTTATGATTTTCCAACACTTAGACTCTAAATCGGTGAATCGGAGCGTAAATTGGTCAAATATCCAATTAGAACCCGCTCGCAAGTCCGAAATACGGAATAATTCCAACTTCGAATTACCGGATGCCGATCCGATGACGATCGGATCGAATCCAAACCTATTTCATATCCGAAACACGCTAACTTATGATTTTCCAACACTTAGACTCTAAATCGGTGAATCGGAGCGTAAATTGGTCAAATATCCAATTAGAACCCGCTCGCAAGTCCGAAATACGGAATAATTCCAAGTTCGAATTACCGGATGCCGAGCCGATGACGATCGGATCGAATCCAAACCTATTTCATATCCGAAACACGCTAACTTATGATTTTCCAACACTTAGACTCTAAATCGGTGAATCGGAGCGTAAATTGGTCAAATATCCAATTAGAACCCGCTCGCAAGTCCGAAATACGGAATAATTCCAAGTTCGAATTATCGGATGCCGAGCCGATGACGATCGGATCGAATCCAAACCTATTTCATATCCGAAACACGCTAACTTATGATTTTCCAACACTTAGACTCTAAATCGGTGAATCGGAGCGTAAATTGGTCAAATATCCAATTAGAACCCGCTCGCAAGTCCGAAATACGGAATAATTCCAACTTCGAATTACCGGATGCCGATCCGATGACGATCGGATCGAATCCAAACCTATTTTATATCCGAAACACGCTAAATTATGATTTTCCAACACTTAGACTCTAAATCGGTGAATCGGAGCGTAAATTGGTCAAATATCCAATTAGAACCCGCTCGCATGTCCGAAATACGGAATAATTCCAACTTCGAATTACCGGATGCCGATCCGATGACGATCGGATCGAATCCAAACCTATTTCATATCCGAAACACGCTAACTTATGATTTTCCAACACTTAGACTCTAAATCGGTGAATCGGAGAGTAAATTGGTCAAATATCCAATTAGAACCCACTCGCAAGTCCGAAATACAGAATAATTCCAACTTCGAATTACCGGATGCCGATCCGATGACGATCGGATCGAATCCAAACCTATTTCATATCCGAAACACGCTAACTTATGATTTTCCAACACTTAGACTCTTAATCGGTGAATCGGAGCGTAAATTGGTCAAATATCCAATTAGAACCCGCTCGCAAGTCCGAAATACGGAATAATTCCAACTTCGAATTACCGGATGCCGATCCGATGACGATCGGATCGAATCCAAACCTATTTCATATCCGAAACACGCTAACTTATGATTTTCCAACACTTAGACTCTAAATCGGTGAATCGGAGCGTAAATTGTTCAAATATCCAATTAGAACCCGCTCGCAAGTCCGAAATACGGAATAATTCCAAGTTCGAATTATCGGATGCCGAGCCGATGACGATCGGATCGAATCCAAACCTATTTTATATCCGAAACACGCTAACTTATGATTTTCCAACACTTAGACTCTAAATCGGTGAATCGGAGCGTAAATTGGTCAAATATCCAATTAGAACCCGCTCGCAAGTCCGAAATACGGAATAATTCCAACTTCGAATTACCGGATGCCGATCCGATGACGATCGGATCGAATCCAAACCTATTTCATATCCGAAACACGCTAACTTATGATTTTCCAACACTTAGACTCTAAATCGGTGAATCGGAGCGTAAATTGGTCAAATATCCAATTAGAACCCGCTCGCAAGTCCGAAATACGGAATAATTCCAACTTCGAATTATCGGATGCCGATCTGATGACGATCGGATCGAATCCAAACCTATTTCATATCCGAAACACTCTAACTTATGATTTTCCAACACTTAGACTCTAAATCGGTGAATCGGAGCGTAAATTGGTCAAATATCCAATTAGAACCCGCTCGCAAGTCCGAAATACGGAATAATTCCAACTTCGAATTACCGGATGCCGATCCGATGACGATCGGATCGAATCCAAACCTATTTCATATCCGAAACACGCTAACTTATGATTTTCCAACACTTAGACTCTAAATCGGTGAATCGGAGCGTAAATTGGTCAAATATCCAATTAGAACCCGCTCGCAAGTCCGAAATACGGAATAATTCCAAGTTCGAATTACCGGATGCCGATCCGATGACGATCGGATCGAATCCAAACCTATTTCATATCCGAAACACGCTAACTTATGATTTTCCAACACTTAGACTCTAAATCGGTGAATCGGAGCGTAAATTGGTCAAATATCCAATTAGAACCCGCTCGCAAGTCCGAAATACGGAATAATTCCAAGTTCGAATTACCGGATGCCGAGCCGATGACGATCGGATCGAATCCAAACCTATTTCATATCCGAAACACGCTAACTTATGATTTTCCAACACTTAGACTCTAAATCGGTGAATCGGAGCGTAAATTGGTCAAATATCCAATTAGAACCCGCTCGCAAGTCCGAAATACGGAATAATTCCAAGTTCGAATTATCGGATGCCGAGCCGATGACGATCGGATCGAATCCAAACCTATTTCATATCCGAAACACGCTAACTTATGATTTTCCAACACTTAGACTCTAAATCGGTGAATCGGAGCGTAAATTGGTCAAATATCCAATTAGAACCCGCTCACAAGTCCGAAATACGGAATAATTCCAACTTCGAATTACCGGATGCCGATCCGATGACGATCGGATCGAATCCAAACCTATTTTATATCCGAAACACGCTAAATTATGATTTTCCAACACTTAGACTCTAAATCGGTGAATCGGAGCGTAAATTGGTCAAATATCCAATTAGAACCCGCTCGCATGTCCGAAATACGGAATAATTCCAACTTCGAATGACCGGATGCCGATCCGATGACGATCGGATCGAATCCAAACCTATTTCATATCTGAAACACGCTAACTTATGATTTTCCAACACTTAGACTCTAAATCGGTGAATCGGAGAGTAAATTGGTCAAATATCCAATTAGAACCCGCTCGCAAGTCCGAAATACGGAATAATTCCAACTTCGAATTACCGGATGCCGATCCGATGACGATCGGATCGAATCCAAACCTATTTCATATCCGAAACACGCTAACTTATGATTTTCCAACACTTAGACTCTAAATCGGTGAATCGGAGCGTAAATTGGTCAAATATCCAATTAGAACCCGCTCGCAAGTCCGAAATACGGAATAATTCCAAGTTCGAATTATCGGATGCCGATCCGATGACGATCGGATCGAATCCAAACCTATTTCATATCCGAAACACGCTAACTTATGATTTTCCAACACTTAGACTCTAAATCGGTGAATCGGAGCGTAAATTGTTCAAATATCCAATTAGAACCCGCTCGCAAGTCCGAAATACGGAATAATTCCAAGTTCGAATTATCGGATGCCGAGCCGATGACGATCGGATCGAATCCAAACCTATTTTATATCCGAAACACGCTAACTTATGATTTTCCAACACTTAGACTCTAAATCGGTGAATCGGAGCGTAAATTGGTCAAATATCCAATTAGAACCCGCTCGCAAGTCCGAAATACGGAATAATTCCAACTTCGAATTACCGGATGCCGATCCGATGACGATCGGATCGAATCCAAACCTATTTCATATCCGAAACACGCTAACTTATGATTTTCCAACACTTAGACTCTAAATCGGTGAATCGGAGCGTAAATTGTTCAAATATCCAATTAGAACCCGCTCGCAAGTCCGAAATACGGAATAATTCCAAGTTCGAATTATCGGATGCCGAGCCGATGACGATCGGATCGAATCCAAACCTATTTTATATCCGAAACACGCTAACTTATGATTTTCCAACACTTAGACTCTAAATCGGTGAATCGGAGCGTAAATTGGTCAAATATCCAATTAGAACCCGCTCGCAAGTCCGAAATACGGAATAATTCCAACTTCGAATTATCGGATGCCGATCCGATGACGATCGGATCGAATCCAAACCTATTTCATATCCGAAACACGCTAACTTATGATTTTCCAACACTTAGACTCTAAATCGGTGAATCGGAGCGTAAATTGGTCAAATATCCAATTAGAACCCGCTCGCAAGTCCGAAATACGGAATAATTCCAATTTCGAATTATCGGATGCTGATCTGATGACGATCGCATCGAATCCAAACCTATTTCATATCCGAAACACTCTAACTTATGATTTTCCAACACTTAGACTCTAAATCGGTGAATCGGAGCGTAAATTGGTCAAATATCCAATTAGAACCCGCTCGCAAGTCCGAAATACGGAATAATTCCAACTTCGAATTACCGGATGCCGATCCGATGACGATCGGATCGAATCCAAACCTATTTCATATCCGAAACACGCTAACTTATGATTTTCCAACACTTAGACTCTAAATCGGTGAATCGGAGCGTAAATTGGTCAAATATCCAATTAGAACCCGCTCGCAAGTCCGAAATACGGAATAATTCCAAGTTCGAATTACCGGATGCCGAGCCGATGACGATCCGATCGAATCCAAACCTATTTCATATCCGAAACACGCTAACTTATGATTTTCCAACACTTAGACTCTAAATCGGTGAATCGGAGCGTAAATTGGTCAAATATCCAATTAGAACCCGCTCGCAAGTCCGAAATTCGGAATAATTCCAAGTTCGAATTATCGGATGACGAGCCGATGACGATCCGATCGAATCCAAACCTAGCTATTTCATATCCGAAACACGCTAAGTTATGATTTTTCAACACTTAGACTCTAAATCGGTGAATCGGAGCGTAAATTGGTCAAATATCCAATTAGAACCCGCTCGCAAGTCCGAAATACGGAATAATTCCAAGTTCGAATTATCGGATGCCGAGCCGATGACAATCCGATCGAATCCAAACCTATTTTATATCCGAAACACGCTAACTTATGATTTTCCAACACTTAGACTCTAAATCGGTGAATCGGAGCGTAAATTGGTCAAATATCCAATTAGAACCCGCTCGCAAGTCCGAAATACGGAATAATTCCAAGTTCGAATTATCGGATGCCGAGCCGATGACGATCGGATCGAATCCAAACCTATTTTATATCCGAAACACGCTAACTTATGATTTTCCAACACTTAGACTCTAAATCGGTGAATCGGAGCGTAAATTGGTCAAATATCCAATTAGAACCCGCTCGCAAGTCCGAAATACGGAATAATTCCAACTTCGAATTACCGGATGCCGATCCGATGACGATCGGATCGAATCCAAACCTATTTCATATCCGAAACACGCTAACTTATGATTTTCCAACACTTAGACTCTAAATCGGTGAATCGGAGCGTAAATTGGTCAAATATCCAATTAGAACCCGCTCGCAAGTCCGAAATACGGAATAATTCCAACTTCGAATTATCGGATGCCGATCTGATGACGATCGGATCGAATCCAAACCTATTTCATATCCGAAACACTCTAACTTATGATTTTCCAACACTTAGACTCTAAATCGGTGAATCGGAGCGTAAATTGGTCAAATATCCAATTAGAACCCGCTCGCAAGTCCGAAATACAGAATAATTCCAACTTCGAATTACCGGATGCCGATCCGATGACGATCGGATCGAATCCAAACCTATTTCATATCCGAAACACGCTAACTTATGATTTTCCAACACTTAGACTCTAAATCGGTGAATCGGAGCGTAAATTGGTCAAATATCCAATTAGAACCCGCTCGCAAGTCCGAAATACGGAATAATTCCAAGTTCGAATTACCGGATGCCGATCCGATGACGATCGGATCGAATCCAAACCTATTTCATATCCGAAACACGCTAACTTATGATTTTCCAACACTTAGACTCTAAATCGGTGAATCGGGGCGTAAATTGGTCAAATATCCAATTAGAACCCGCTCGCAAGTCCGAAATACGGAATAATTCCAAGTTCGAATTACCGGATGCCGAGCCGATGACGATCGGATCGAATCCAAACCTATTTCATATCCGAAACACGCTAACTTATGATTTTCCAACACTTAGACTCTAAATCGGTGAATCGGAGCGTAAATTGGTCAAATATCCAATTAGAACCCGCTCGCAAGTCCGAAATACGGAATAATTCCAAGTTCGAATTATCGGATGCCGAGCCGATGACGATCGGATCGAATCCAAACCTATTTCATATCCGAAACACGCTAACTTATGATTTTCCAACACTTAGACTCTAAATCGGTGAATCGGAGCGTAAATTGGTCAAATATCCAATTAGAACCCGCTCACAAGTCCGAAATACGGAATAATTCCAACTTCGAATTACCGGATGCCGATCCGATGACGATCGGATCGAATCCAAACCTATTTTATATCCGAAACACGCTAAATTATGATTTTCCAACACTTAGACTCTAAATCGGTGAATCGGAGCGTAAATTGGTCAAATATCCAATTAGAACCCGCTCGCATGTCCGAAATACAGAATAATTCCAACTTCGAATTACCGGATGCCGATCCGATGACGATCGGATCGAATCCAAACCTATTTCATATCTGAAACACGCTAACTTATGATTTTCCAACACTTAGACTCTAAATCGGTGAATCGGAGAGTAAATTGGTCAAATATCTAATTAGAACCCGCTCGCAAGTCCGAAATACGGAATAATTCCAACTTCGAATTACCGGATGCCGATCCGATGACGATCGGATCGAATCCAAACCTATTTCATATCCGAAACACGCTAACTTATGATTTTCCAACACTTAGACTCTAAATCGGTGAATCGGAGCGTAAATTGGTCAAATATCCAATTAGAACCCGCTCGCAAGTCCGAAATACGGAATAATTCCAAGTTCGAATTATTGGATGCCGATCCGATGACGATCGGATCGAATCCAAACCTATTTCATATCCGAAACACGCTAACTTATGATTTTCCAACACTTAGACTCTAAATCGGTGAATCGGAGCGTAAATTGTTCAAATATCCAATTAGAACCCGCTCGCAAGTCCGAAATACGGAATAATTCCAAGTTCGAATTATCGGATGCCGAGCCGATGACGATCGGATCGAATCCAAACCTATTTTATATCCGAAACACGCTAACTTATGATTTTCCAACACTTAGACTCTAAATCGGTGAATCGGAGCGTAAATTGGTCAAATATCCAATTAGAACCCGCTCGCAAGTCCGAAATACGGAATAATTCCAACTTCGAATTACCGGATGCCGATCCGATGACGATCGGATCGAATCCAAACCTATTTCATATCCGAAACACACTAACTTATGATTTTCCAACACTTAGACTCTAAATCGGTGAATCGGAGCGTAAATTGGTCAAATATCCAATTAGAACCCGCTCGCAAGTCCGAAATACGGAATAATTCCAACTTCGAATTATCGGATGCCGATCTGATGACGATCGGATCGAATCCAAACCTATTTCATATCCGAAACACGCTAACTTATGATTTTCCAACACTTAGACTCTAAATCGGTGAATCGGAGCGTAAATTGGTCAAATATCCAATTAGAACCCGCTCGCAAGTCCGAAATACGGAATAATTCCAACTTCGAATTACCTGATGCCGATCCGATGACGATCGGATCGAATCCAAACCTATTTCATATCCGAAACACGCTAACTTATGATTTTCCAACACTTAGACTCTAAATCGGTGAATCGGAGCGTAAATTGGTCAAATATCCAATTAGAACCCGCTCGCAAGTTCGAAATACGGAATAATTCCAAGTTCGAATTACCGGATGCCGATCCGATGACGATCGGATCGAATCCAAACCTATTTCATATCCGAAACACGCTAACTTATGATTTTCCAACACTTAGACTCTAAATCGGTGAATCCGAGCGTAAATTGGTCAAATATCCAATTAGAACCCGCTCGCAAGTCCGAAATACGGAATAATTCCAAGTTCAAATTATCGAATGCCGAGCCGATGACGATCGGATCGAATCCAAACCTATTTCATATCCGAAACACGCTAACTTATGATTTTCCAACACTTAGACTCTAAATCGGTGAATCGGAGCGTAAATTGGTCAAATATCCAATTAGAACCCGCTCGCAAGTCCGAAATACGGAATAATTCCAAGTTCGAATTACCGGATGCCGAGCCGATGACGATCCGATCGAATCCAAACCTATTTCATATCCGAAACACGCTAACTTATGATTTTCCAACACTTAGACTCTAAATAGGTGAATCGGAGCGTAAATTGGTCAAATATCCAATTAGAACCCGCTCGCAAGTCCGAAATTCGGAATAATTCCAAGTTCGAATTATCGGATGCCGAGCCGATGACGATCCGATCGAATCCAAACCTAGCTATTTCATATCCGAAACACGCTAAGTTATGATTTTTCAACACTTAGACTCTAAATCGGTGAATCGGAGCGTAAATTGGTCAAATATCCAATTAGAACCCGCTCGCAAGTCCGAAATACGGAATAATTCCAAGTTCGAATTATCGGATGCCGAGCCGATGACAATCCGATCGAATCCAAACCTATTTTATATCCGAAACACGCTAACTTATGATTTTCCAACACTTAGACTCTAAATCGGTGAATCGGAGCGTAAATTGGTCAAATATCCAATTAGAACCCGCTCGCAAGTCCGAAATACGGAATAATTCCAAGTTCGAATTATCGGATGCCGAGCCGATGACGATCCGATCAAATCCAAACCTATTTTATATCCGAAACACGCTAACTTATGATTTTCCAACACTTAGACTCTAAATCGGTGAATCGGAGCGTAAATTGGTCAAATATCCAATTAGAACCCACTCGCAAGTCCAAAATTCGGAATAATTCCAAGTTCGAATTATCGAATGCCGATCCGATGACGATCCGATCGAATCCAAACCTAGCTATTTCATATCGGAAACACGCTAAGTTATGATTTTTCAACACTTAGACTCTAAATCGGTGAATCGGAGCGTAAATTGGTCAAATATCCAATTAGAACCCGCTCGCAAGTCCGAAATACGGAATAATTCCAAGTTCGAATTATCGGATGCCGATAATTCTACGATCGGATCGAATCCAAACCTATTTCAAAATCGAAACACGCTAACTTATCATTTTTTAACGCTTAGACTCAGTTATAGATATAAACCATTTTTTTAACAAATACATGTTAATTGCAGGAGCAGGGCGGCGTCAGGGGATCGATGAGAGCACCAGCGTTGGTGGTGGGCGGGCGTGGTTGAGATAGGGCGGCGTCAGGGGATCGATGAGAGCACCGGCGTTGGTGGCGGGCGGGGGTGGTTGAGATAGGACATGTATCATCTCTCAGTTCTGGATTGTGTAAATATTATTTTGTAATATATGGTTATTTTTTGTTCTTGTCTATAATTGTCGGCCGGGAACTGTGGTAATATTTGATAATTTGCTGTAATTTTTTATCAATTTAGGTAATATTTTATAAATTGTGGTAATATTTGATAAATTGTGGTAATATATTGTGGTATTGAATCACAGGAATTAAATAACATTATTTAGGTAAATTTATTAAAAAAAAAAACATACTTATTACCGACAGAAATTAATTATTCCGTCGGTAATAATATTTTTATTTTTTTTTAAATTATTAATGATTTGCCGACGGCATATAATATCCGTCGGTAATATATATATTATTACCGACGGGTAATATATATATCCGTCGGTAATATATATAGTATTACCGACGGTTATATGAATTTGGTCGGTAATATATATATTATTACCGACGGGTAATATATATATGTGTCGGTAATATATATAGTATTACCGACAGTATAAAATATACCCGTCGGTAAAATGGTTATATATTACCGACGGATTCTTATATTTCGTCGGCAATACTAAATTATATTAGTTTTAAATTGATTAAATATTACCGACGGCGTTAATATTACCGTCGGTATTAATTATTATTACCGACGGTAATATTTGGTCTGTCGTATTGTTTTCCCCGACGCCTTCTTTCCCGACAGCAAGCGACGGAAATATCTTCCGTCGCTATAGAATATTACCGACGAAATTTTAATATTACCGACGGATATTGTCCGTCGGTAATAACTGTTTTTTTTGTAGTGCACCTCCTCCAGAATTTGGTCCCTCTTTCTGAAGGGGTAGGTCCCCTTTTATAGTGCCTCAGGGTGATAGCTGGGGCGCTCCGCACGGGGCGGCATTGATGACGTTTCCGTAACTTGCTCAACTGTCTGCATGGGGGCGACGTGTCGTCTGGCAGGTGCTCGGTAGTTATGGTCGGGGTGCTACTTGCCATACTAGCCGACTGGGAATCTCGGGGCATGGGTTGCCATCCCATAACCGTCGCCCGCCCGAGATTCTCGAGAAATAACTGCGGCCCGATCTTGGCACATGGGCTCATTGCGGAAGTACCGGGGGTTCCCTAGGTCAGAGAGGTCAGGTTCCCTTTGGAGCGCATGACTGACCATCGACGAAGTGCGTGGCTGGCCCATAATGAAGTTTACAGCCAGCCTTCCCTCGAGCAGACGAAGTGCGCGACCGACCTGTCTTGGGCGAGCGTAGCGCGCGATCGGCCTGTCCCGGGCGAGCGAAGCTCACGACTGGCCAGCGATGAAGTGCATGGTCGGCTCGTGACAAAATTGTAACCATCCTCCACTCGGGCAACCGAAGTATGCAGTCGACCCTCCTTAGGCAGACGAAACATATGGCCGGCCAGCGATGAAGTGTGCGGCTGGCCTCTCCCTGGCAAGTGAAGTGCGCGGCCGTCCAGCGACGAAGTTGCGGCCATCCTCCACTCATGTAACCGAAGTATGCAGTCGGCCCTTCCTCAAGCAGACGAAGCGTGCGACCAACCTGTATTGGGTGAACGAAGCACGCGATCGGCCCGTGATAAAGTCTATAGCTGGTCTCTACTCGGGCGAGCGAAGCGCGCGGCCGGCCTCAATTCGTCATGGTGCACACAATACTTATACTCCAGTCGTGCTTGAGGCTCTTGAGGCTTGAGTCGCTGGAATTTAATATTAACAGCATGGCAGTAAACATGTCTTCAAATATAACCACATGGAAGTCACTACGGTCCTCCCCTTTATGTATTTGACCGACTGGTTGAAACCATTTGAGACCATAGGATTTGTGAAGATGAATCATGGCCATTGATGCCATTGTCCATAATATTTAACCCGATGATGTGGCATCCAATATGGTCCTTTTGCATGCAAGTTATCAGCTCATCCTCCTTCTCTTCCCTTTTTTAACCGACCGATCGATCGTCTCCTTGTGAGGGACGACCGACCTACAGCAGGGCGTGGGGTTACGACCGACCGGGTCAGCCCTTTTTGCCGATCGACCGACTATGGGGGATGGGGTATTGCGTGACCAGGCTCGGCCCTCTTTGTCGACCGACCGGCTACGGGGGAGGGCCGACCCGCCTTTAGTGAGTCTTGAGATCTGTTATCAGTTGGAGATCTATGAGCAGGCCGGAGTTGAGGTCGTAGCTGCATGCATCCGGCCGAAGATAGTGATGCCGATTGACTGAACTTATAACATCGATCGGCTCGTGAGCGCCGGAGTCGAGGGTGATGCAACCGGTGTCAGAATATAGGTGATGGAGGAGAGGAGGCCATGCTCCCCCTTCAGCAATGCCTCGCCTCTGTGAGTCGATTGAAAGTGGGAATAAGTTCCCAACCAGAGGGCCTATATTAAGCACCAAATCAAAGTAGCACAACTCAGCAGGGTATGGAGTTGTGGTCGTTGATGTCATGCATAGGATCAAAAGGACTATGTGTTGGATGCCCTATTAATCGAGCAAAGCCTTTGGGCATAAATCAAATGGACTATGTGTCAATTGGAGAATCGCACCTTGTACCGATCGCAAATCACACAAGAAGCCGACCGGTTTCTCATACCAAAAATCGCTCATGAATCTTACCGAGAGTCGACTATCTACACACTCTTTGACCTCCACGTGCACGTTTCTTATTGGCTTGCCTCCTGGTGATATTATGGTACATACAATACCCCCTCTCGGTCGGTTGGTAGCTTATTCAATGCGTTCCAATCGACCGGGACTAGATCATGTCTTGTATTGCAGAAGACCTACCTTCAAAATTTTATTTTGTAGTTTTCCAAAATTTTATTTTGGTCGATCTTTGCCACTTGGTTTCTTTCCCTGCACTTGAACATTTCTTCTCTTGCGTCCGCAATACTTTAACGGACCGTTGCACTCACCAAGTCACCATTGAGTCTTGTGACCGGTTAGTCATTAGTGTATTTTCACCTTTCGAGTACTTTTCACCGGCCGGTCATACTCCTGTTTGAGTCTTTTGACCGGTCGGACTTTTCTCTTACTGATGGGTAGAACTCACTTTGCAATGTTATATACCAAGACGGCTTTGAGAACTCACTCCCGCTCCACGATAGGGGCAAGTGGCTCTCGGAAGAGGACTTTTGCTTGACCCAACTCGTGGGGGGTCAAGTGCTCCCGGAGGAGGCTTTTGGCATTACCCAACTCGTAGGGTGTCAAGGGCTCCCGGAGGAGGCTTTTGTCCTAACCCAACTCGTGGGGGGTCAAGTACTCCCGGAGGAAGCCTTTGTGTTTCACCTTTCATGCATCTTCATTGATCGGTCGTACTCCATGTCGAGTCTTTCGACCAGTCAGTCTTTACTACGGATTGGTCTTTACACGATAAGGAGTGTTTCATCCTGGGTAGTTTCACCGACCGACCGTACTCCTTGTTGAGTCTTTCGATCGGTCGGTCTTTACCGCCCCTTGATCTTTGCTACCGTCGAGTGATAGAACCCACTTTAGGGTGTTATATATCACCCAGAATTTTTCATTTGTCGGTCATGCTCCCTCTTGAATCTGTTGACCAGTTGGCATTTATGATTTATCCCCAATCCAAGAGTGGGAAAGTCCTTGCCGATCATACTCAGCATTGAGTCTTTTGACTAGCAGGTCTTTCGCCTGACCGACCCTTTAAATTTAGTCGGTCAGGGTATTCTTGGGGGAGGTTTTTGGCTTGACCCAACTCGTGGTGGGTCAAGGGCTCCTAGAGGAGGCTTTTTGCTTGATGATGGATGATTCCACCTAGAGTCGGTTTTCTTAATCCTTCACCACCCCCAGTCCACTCATATTGCAAGGGGTCTTCCTCATAGGAGATATTGGACAATGAATTTTTGTATGGAGTCTTCATTGATAAAATAAGAATTTGAAATCTTCTACTAAAAGCATCAAGACATTACATTCTTAGGCCCAGCTGGCTATAAGTAGTAGTGCTCAGTTAGCGGATGGTGTGCCCTCTTGCACCTTATCGATAGGCTCGTGGGCCATGCGTTAGGGATGGTCAATGAACTGGTCGAGATAGCCTGCTTCAATAAAATCCTTGATGTGATTCTGCAATACCCGGCACTGCAGTGTGGTATGTCCGTGCTCTATGTAGTTGTCACAGTAGCGAGACAGGTCTTGCGAGCTCCTCTATGCTGGACGTATAGGCCATGCCCTACGAAAGTACTGCTCTTTCTTGATGATCTTAAAGATTTCGTCAATTGGCATATTCAGTATTGTGAAGTCTCGATTCCATAGAGTGTAGGGTGGTTTGCCACGATCACCCCGCTTTTGGCACTTTGCATCGTGCTACATCGACTCACCCGACTATTTTTCTATATTTTGTACACCTGCTGGTCGATTGAAGGGGGGTTGTTGGTCACCAGTGTCTTTAGTCTTCCGCTTCCGTTCAGCATCTTCGATCTTGATATACTTCTTCACCCTTCGGAAGAGTTCGTCGATTGTTTTAGGCGGTCGCTTGATGAGTGAGGTGCTAACAGATTATTTAGGCTGTACAGAATTCTTGAAGGCCGCTACCACCATGAGATCTTGTCTATCAACATCTACCAAGCTCAGGTATTGAGTCCAGAACCAGTGATAGAATTGCTTCAGCGACTCCTTATGGGTCATGCTCATCCCGAAGAGAGATTCTAGGGTCTTGAGCTGCCGTTGGTTGCAACGGTACTGGTCGATGAATCTTGTGCCCATCTCTCTGAAAGAGGAAATTGACGAGGGTCTAAGCTTGTGGAACCACTCGAGGGGAGTTCCCGACAGGTTGTTGGTGAAGGTTCGGCAGAGGATATGGTCATTTTTGTGGGGAACCAAGGCATCTTGGAAGGCCAGCACATGCTCTACCGGGTCCTTCAATCCATCAAACTTGGGGAGGCATGGCGGATTCCACCCACATGGGAATGACTCCCTAAGGAGTTTTTCGATGAGCGGCTCCTCGGATGGCAACCTCCTCTATCCGATCAGGAGCTCGGGCTCCTGGTCGATCTTGCTGGATTTCTTCTTGATCTCCAAGTCGCTCTAAAGTAGGTAACCTGATATGATCATTGATGCTTCTTCTGTTAGCAGTACGAACCGACTGCCAACTGGCCGGTGTCACACGAGAGTGATGACTTTTACTCGGTTGATGATGATGTCCCCCCTCTCGCGCCCGATGGCGAGGCTGAGCTGAGCCTGTTTTCGAGTAGTGCTTGGATGCGAGTGACTGTTGGGGGTGTGCCCCGAGCCAGGACCAGACATCCGAGCGCACCGATGCTGCCTGGGTCCGTTTGTTTCTTTCGCCTGGCTCTGGGCTACTTGATCCCCTCCCATCGGGATTCGCACTTTGAACCTCCACAGACCGGTTTGGTCTGACTTCAACTTGAGGATTCAATTGCGGTTGCACTTGCAATGGTTGGGCAACTTGAGCAGGAAGGCTTTGTCTAGTTGGAGCTAGTATGACCGGGTTTACTGGGATTCCCACCGGTGCAGCTCGAACGAAGTTGCGCAGCTCTTCGTAGTTACGTTGCATCGGCTGGAGCTGTGCGGTACGAGCTTGTTGGGTCATCATCATGGTGGATAGGAAAACCTCAGATAGTTCTCCTCTTGGGGTGGCCATGGCTACTACCGGAGCTTGACTCGATTCCCCGACCCCCAGCGTAGGGTTTGCTAGCGAGGTGGTATGATCTGAGATGGTGGGAAGTTGAGTTGAATGCATGTCTAGCATTTCCCATGTCACAGGGTGCAGTAATGTTGGATTGAAGCTGCGAGATCGAATGAGTATGGTATAGTCCTCCTCCCATTACTCTTCAACCGTATGATCGTGGCGATGACTCCTGAGCTTGCTGGTCGGTAGACACCCACGGGTCAACCGGTTGATAGGTTTAGGTAGGATACAGGCCGGGTAATCGAGGCTGCACCGAGATGTAATGACTGACCGGTTGACACCCATGGGTCTACGGTCAAAAGTTTTAGTAGGAAGTCTTGAAGACTGATCCCATAGACGACGCCAAGATTGTGGAGGGAATTATCTGGAATCGGGCTGTTCAGTTGGTAGGCACAATCTAACAAACCAAGGAACATAGTAGACCAGGTTTATGTGGAAAACCCTTTGCAACGGGGCGGGGCGAGAATGCACTAGTGAGCCACAATAAGTTACAAGCACTCACCTTGACCCCAATTACACCCAGAGAGGACCGGCCTCCCAAAATGTCGACCTCTGTAATCTCACTCTCTCTCAAGCTCCAAAAACTCAGAAATGCAATAGGCAGCATCTCCTCCAGAATTTGGTCCCTCTTTCTAAAGGGGTATATGTCCTCTTTTATAGTGCCTCAAGGTGACAGCTGGGGCACTCCGCACGGGGCGGCATTGATGACGTGCTCCCGTAACTTGCTCAACTATCTGCGTGGGGGCGACGTGTTATATAGCAGGTGCTCGGTAGTTATGGCCGGGGTGCTACTTGCCATACTGGTCGATCGAGAATCTCGGGACGTGGGTTGCCTTCCCGTAACCGTCACCCGCCCAAGGTTCTCAGGAATAACTGTGGCCCGATCTTGGCACGTGGGCTCATTGTGAAAATATTGGGGTTCCCTAGGTCGGAGAGGACAGGTTCCCTTCAGAGCCAACGATCGGCCAGTGACGAAGTACCCGGCTGGCCCGCGATGAAGTTTACAGCCAGCCTTCCCTCGAGCAGACGAAGTGCATGGCCGGCCTGTCTTGGGCGAGTGTAGCGTGCGGCCGGCCTGTCTTGGGCTAGCATAGTGCGTGGCCGGCCTGTCCCGGGCGAGCGAAGCGTGCCGCCGGCCAGCGACGATGTGCATGGCCAGCTTGTCCCGAGTGAGCGAAGCATGCGGCCGACTAGCGACGAAGTGCGCGGCCGGCCTGTCCCGGGTGAGCGAAGCACGCGACCAGCTATCGACGAAGTGTGTGGCCGGCCCGCGACGAAGTTGCGGCCATCCTCCACTCGGGCAACCAAAGTGCGCAGTCAGCCCTCCCTTGAGCAGACGAAGAGCGCGGCCGGTCCGAGATGAAGTTTACAGCCGGTCTCTACTCGGGAGAGCGAAGTGTGCGGCCGGCCTCCATTCTTCATGGTGCACACGATACTTATACTCCGGTCGTGCTTGAGGCTCTTGAGGCTTAAGTCGCTGAAATTTAATACTAACAGCATGGCAGTAAACTTGTCTTCAAATATAACCACATGGAAGTCACTACGGTCCTCCCTTTGATGTATTTGACCGACCGGTTGAAACCATTTGAGACCATAGGATTTGTGAAGGTTAATCATGGCCATTGATGCCAATGTCTAGAATATTTAACCTGATGATGTGGCATCCAATATGGTCCTTTTGCATGCAAGTTGATTAGCTCATCCTCCTCCTCTTCCCTTCTTCGACCGACCAACTGACCGTCTCCTTGTGAGGGACGACCGACCTATAGCCGGGCGTGGGGTTGCGACCGATCGGGATCAGCCCTTTTTGCCGACCGACCGGCTATGGGGAATGAGGTATTGCGTGACCAGGCTCGGCCTCTTTGGCGACTGACCGGTTACGAGGGAGGGCCGACCCGCCTGTAGCGGGGCTTGAGATCTGTTATCAAGTGGAGATCTACGAGCAGGCCAAAGTTGAGGTCGCAGCTGCATGCATCCAGCCGGAGATGGTGATGCCGATCGACTGAACTTATAACATCGATCAGCTCGTGAGCGCCGGAGTTGAGGGTGATGCAACCGGTGTCAGAATATAGGTGATGGAGGAAAGGAGGCGATTCTCCCCCTTCAACAACGCCTCGCCTATGTGAGTCGATTGGAAGTGGGAATGACTTCCCAACCAGAGGGCCTATATTAAGCACCAAATCAAAGTAGCACGACTCAGCAGGGTGTGGAATCGTGGTCGTTGATGTCATGCCCATAGGATCAAATGGACTACGTGTTGGACACCCTGTTAATCAGGCCAAGCCTTTGGGCATAGACCAAATGGACTATGTGCCGATTGGAGAATCGCACCTTGTACCGATCGCAAATCACACAAGAAGCCGACCGGTTTCTCATACCAAAAATCGGCCATGAATCATACCGAGAGTCGACCATCTGCACACTCTTTGACCTCCACGTGCACGTTCTTGATTGGCTTGCCTCCTGATGATATTATGGTATATACAATAGCTACACCTCGATTCTTGAGGGATACAATGAAACTACACTTCTATAAGGTTCACTAGTACTAACCCCGTGCAAAGCATGGACGGTTGCTATGCTACTCGAATAGATCACACATCCGACACTGAATCCTGCTCTTCATTTCAGCATACGAGAGAGCGAGCTTTCGTGCGCACACAGAAAAGAGAGAGAGAGAGAGAGAGAGAGAGAGAGAGAGAGAGAGAGAGAGAGAGAGAGAGAGAGAGAGAGGGACATATTTAATTATAAAAAATAAGGGAAAGGGAGGGAGGGGGAGGCTGCCACTACCAAAGTCCCCGACTTTATAAGAACTAGTAATGCCCGTGCATGCCGTCCCTCAAATAGCCACCTTCGTAGCAATGCATCAGCCGCATTCGGTGTCAAAACATATCCGACCGTCTTCGACGGCAACACACATCTCAGGTGATGTCCGGACTTCTCATCGCCTCCGTCGACTGCAACACCTCCGCCACCGAAAAATACACGCCCTGCCTAGGCAACAATACACACCCCAGGCAATGCCCGAACCTTTCGCCACTTTAACTGACCACCACAACCACCGTCATTGACAACTTCCATCACCACACTCGTTCCCTATAGGCACTGCAATGGCCACATTCAGTGGGAACGACAACATTCAATTTTTTTTAATATATTTCCAAATCATTTGAACTTAAGTGTTGTTCTATTCTAACTAATATCAACCCCAAAAAAAATCCGACCTTCTCAAATTTCCAAATCATACCATTTATAGTACGCCTAAATAACCACTGACATAATTAGCTAAAAATATCTCTTTAGCTATAATACTGGCAGTCTGGTACTACCTTAGGCTACGCATAAGCACAGAGTGCCCCAATGCCAACCGGTGATGCAATGAAGAGACCATGATTGCTCAAGTTGGGAGTTTTGTTTTTCATATTTAAATAAAACTATAAAAAGGAAATACTACTATAGGGTAATCTCATGCTGCTTCACTTTCTTATAGGGTTGCAACTCGAGCGGGTTAGATTGGGTTAGAGGTCGACCCAAGCTCAATCCAAGTGGTACAACTCTTAGCCCACAACTCAACCCAACCCAACCCGACCTTTAACCTGCACTACCCAATCTCAAATCAACCCACAAACAAATTTCCATGCTTGGGATGAACCCGGGTTGAGCATCTAGTCACTTCGTTTATATTTATAATCGCGGCATATACGTTGTTAATGTATAATACATACAGATCGGTTTCATGTACAGTCGGGTCGGGTTCACTATGATCCCTTCACTTATTTATTGATAGGCTAGAGAATGCAAAGCATTAATAGGTGGAAAGTCTAAAGAATCTGTTGGAAGTGCATGAGGTACTTTTGTGGGGTTTTTTTCTTTGAAGAGGGCATACCTGGCATTTAGCGTGACACATGCTAGTAAAATGCGAGACACATGGCATCATCCAAGCCAATGGGTAAGGGCACAACTTACCTCCTTGAACAAAGTATATTCCACCCTCGACTGAAGGTAGCTGCCGATGATAGCTATGTCGAGGAAGACTTTGCTAACATAGGTAAAGACAACTGAGATTATCGATCACACGTATGTTTATGACTGGTCGATTATAGAGATGTGTATCTTCACCTTTGTGTCGTCAACCTCTGAGGATCTGAGGGTAAAATCTATTGGGGTTGTTATGCCTTAGGCCTGAGGATAAAGCCTTAACAAAGGCTCTGCGCTCAGCGATATCCTTGGAGCATCAGCGTCCAAGGCTGAAGATCGGTGGGCTCCTTTCTTTCTTAGTGCTTTTGTGTCAGAGGACAAAGCCTCGGTGGAGCTTCTGTGCTCAGCGATATCCTCGGAGCCTTAGTGTCCAAGGATAAAATTCAATAAGGCGCACCTGAGCTCGTAGGTCCCTTTTCAACTTCAACATTTGGAAATCATAGCCGCTAAAGGTCTCAATTCTCAAAGACTAGTAGCCGGTGATGGTATAATGCCTTTATGAATTGATTCAGTTATATCTATTGCATGCATGTTAAGCAAGGTTAGGGGTAAACAATGCTATATTAGTAGAAAACGGTTATGTTGATAATGACAAATACAAGGTAATGATTTATTTTATTGCCACATCAGCTATGATAGTTCGAAGTTTATTATAACTGACTAGTTGACTGAAACCTTTATAAATAATGATCTCCTTCTCCGGACTAGATATGCTCTCATGATCCCAGACTTCTTCCTCAAGTTTTCCTTATTTTTGGAGTGATCATTGACTTGAGCATCGGAGGAGGGATATGAAAGACCAATATTCTGGTATTCTCTTTTGTGTTTTGTGCAGATCAACGGTCGGATTAGCAACGCTGATTTCGACCTCCACAAAATGGCATCGTCTGTAGGAACTGAGTTCTACTACTATAGTATTGAGAAGGCATGTTGTTGCGATCCGAGGCCTCGCGCAGTTGGAACATGAGACGTGTAAGACCACCACGATGGAGACGACCACCGACATGACCGATCAATAGAAAGAATAAGCAAAATACCCAAGAAGTTTCGGCAGCGATCGATCAATGGGTTTACTAGTATGGGGAAAACCCGAGTACAAGAACAATTGTCTCTAACCAATCTCTTATACACCCACAAAGAGATCCCCCCAAGAAGAATAGATCACGTAGTCCTACACCCCGAAGACAAGAAAAAACCCTTCCCGAAAATCCTCCGGTCTCTAATGGTTTCCTCTCCCTCTCCCTTGATGACAGCTACCTTCTAAACCCTAACCCGGGATACTCATGTGCCACCATAATCATTCTTTCTCCATCTTTAGGGGTCCTTTTATTACCTCAAGTTTGTACAAGACCTAGGAGAAAAGATAGAAACAAACTCCTAAAAGTTCTCTCAAAAACCCATGAAAAACCAAAACTGAAACCGCGTCCCGTGCATGCCTATCCGGTGCCAGGCGCTCTGGATGCCAATTTCCTACTCACGGACCTAGTGGCCTCGGGTTGGCACCCAGGGCGCCTGGACCATTTTTCGCCCTATCTTCGCTCCATAGCCATTCCGTCTTTCGTAATCCGTCGCGCATGAACCTTTGACATGTTGAGGGCATGTTTTAAGCCAACATTCTCAACAATCTCCACATTGGCTTCAAACAAGATAAGAGTTAGAACTTTACACACGAACTTCATCTCTTTGAACTGTGAATCCATATCCTAATCGTCGTCGCCCCTTTGCTCCCGCACCTGGAGCCCAATCACCAAGCTTGGTAATTTTCCAAGTCTTTTGACTTGGCCGACTTCCTGATCAATATTGTCCCTGAGCATGCTCTACCAGCACCCTTTTTCTTCACCGAACACCGTGCATGTGCTGCAGCTCTCCCGGTAATATCATAATCATGGAAGCTCCACCTATCGTCTATCGACAACCCCGCCATCAACCACGGACCTTGATTCGCTCTACGACACTGCCCGTGCCCATCACTCCCAAGACGTTGTCTGCCAGCCAACGCTCGAATATCTTCTGTACCCTGCTGCACCACAGGTATGCCTGTAGCTGAGTCCACCGCCACCACGACCGTCGTCACCTTTTTTTCGCCATCCCTCGACAGCCACTGCACCCTGTTAAACCATAAGTGTGGCTGCAGCCGTGACTGCTGGTACCATGCCCGTCAACGCCCATATCGCCCATCAGCGATCCACACCGGTGCCCGTTGACACCTCTACCAGTTGCTCATCGGCATCACACATCAGTCTGCTCGTCGGCGACTGAACACGATGCTGTCAGCAACTCCCGTGCCATCGAGATGCTCCTCCTCGATCCAGGCACCCGCACATACCTTCCATCACGACTTTTCAGCCGCGAACTGTCAAGCCGGGGAGTAGGTGCCAAGACCGCACCCTCCTCCCGGTTAATGCTTCGGTGTCTCGAACCGCCCCTAGGGAGGAGGTGCTCGACCGCAACCTCCTCCTCGAAGCCTCCTCCGAAGACCCAAACTATCCGGAGAGCACTAGACATTGCCTCTCCCCGCTGTGCCCTTCGCCTAGGGCGCCGACCGTCATTGCCAACAAGCCTCCCCGGGAAAGAGGTGCTATACCGCAACCTCCCTCTGGGCTTTCGGCTTCCCCCTTGAATGTCGCTCTCGGTCCTTTGTCACACCGTGTGCCGCGAGTGCGTTTTGGGCCCTTTTCCTCGGTCTACCTTGATTTACGCAACGAACTAGAGCCTCCCCAAATCACCAACAAGAAGCTATGATACCAATTGTTGGTATCGGTTTTCCCACCAAACCTTAAGCTCTGATACCATTTGTTATTGCGATCTGAGGCCGTCGCGCAGCGTAACCAGCTCGTGTAGGACCACTACGGTGGACACGACCACTGATAAGACCGATCAATAGAAAGAACAAGCAGAACACCCAAGAAATTCCGACAATGACCGATCAATGGATTTACTAGTATGGGGAAAATCCAAGTACAAGAACGATTGTTTCTAATTAATCCCTCATACACTCACAACGAGATCTCCCCAAGAAGAATAGATCTCGTAGCCTTACGCCCTAAAGACAAGAAGAAACCCTTTCTGAAAACCCTCCGATCTCCAATGGTTTCCTCTCCCTCTCTCTTGATGACAACTACCTTCTAAACCCTAACCCGGGATACTCATGTACCACCATGATCAATCTTTCTTCATTCTTAGGGGTCCTTTTATAGCCTCAAGTTCATCCAAGACCTAGGAGAGAAGATAAAAACAAACTCCTAAAAGTTCTCTAAAAAAACCATGAAAAATTGCAACCGAAACCGTGTCCCGTGCATGCCTATCCGGTGCCTAGCGCCCTGGGTGCCAATTTCCTACGCACGGGCTTGGTCGCCTCATGTTGGCGCCTAGGGCACCGATTCTGGATCCCAGGGAGCCAGGTCCCTTTTTTGCCCCGTCTTCGCTCCATCTTCACTCCGTAGTTGCTCCGTCTTACGCCATCGTTCCCGCACGAACCTTGGACATGTTGAGGGCTTTTTTTAAGCCAACATCCTCAACAAGGCACACTTGCAAGGAAGACTTGAGAAGTGGAACACCGAATTATCAGAATTTTATTTCGAGTATGTTCTGAGGAGTGCTAGAAAGAGCTAGGTGCTGACTGATTTCCTAGCAGATTTTCCGTCAGAGGAGTTGGGAGATCTAGATATTTATCATGGGTTGGAAAGAATCAGATTTTCTTAAGAAGATAAGGGCATGTTTGGATACGCTCCAATTCTAGGATTTTAGTATTCTGGAAGCCTAGAATCCCTAAAAAAGACGAAAAGTCTGTTTGGATACAACCCGATCCCAAAAAGTGTTTCTGCGGAGAGCCCAAAATATACTTCTGAGAGCTATTTTTCTGGAGCCCAAAATCAAGACTCCGGGCTCCATAGCCTTTTTTTGGGATTTTGAAATTCCGGCTCTTAGAATCTTAGAATCAGAATCCTATCCAAACAGGACCTAAAGCAACAGATGGCTGTCAAGTCGAGTGTGAATAGTGTTGAGCCAATTTTTGATGTTGAAATTGGAAAGTCGTGGACCATGCATGTTGATGGAGCTATAAATAATTTTTATTTTTATTTGTGGTAGATCAAAGGGGGAGGTCACAATCGGACCTCCGGGAGGTGCCACAGGTCGGCGCAATCATGAGAAACCACCACTTCAGTGGGGGATGGGCCTAACGGGGATGGAAACACCGCATGCAGACAAAAGATTTCAAAGAAAGTGAGAAGAGGAGATGTCACAATTAGCGACAAACAAACACCGTTCAGCAGCGGAACAACCTATAAATAAACATGGGGATGAAATTGGACTCACGCTAAGAGATCCAATGGGGATAACTATAGAAAAAGCTTTATACCTGAGCTTTTCAGTGGTGATCAACAATGTGCCTGAATATGAAGCTCCAATCGAAGGTATGAGAAGGGGTGTAAAACGGGTGGGGCCAGGCCTATTATATCTCGGACCGGGCCGGGCCTAGAGATCCTAAGCCCGGGAAGGTCCATCAGGCTCGTCGGGCCGGGCTGGGCCTTGGGTATGAGCCCGGGTATGCCCATGTATAGATAAATTAAGAATTTCGTGTCGGATCAGGTTTAGGTTTAAAACCATATGTTTTTTAATAATTTTTTTGGATAGGGCTTTCAGGGCGGGCTCACGGGCTTCCTTTCAGGCCGGGCCGGGTCGGGTTTTGGGCCGGGTTGCGGGTTCAAGGTGGCAGCCCGAGCCCGGCCCATGCACTTTTCTGACCAGGTCAGGCTCGGACCGTTGACTTTCGGGCCAGGTTTGAACCGATGGGCTTTTTTTAGAACCCTAGGCATGAGAATGAAGAAGGCGCTGGGGTTTAGAGCGGAGTGATATTAGTGATTCTCAACTTACAGTGAATCAGACTACAAAAGAATGTGCTGCCTATGATCAAAGAATGATGATGTAGCATGAGCCACTGGTCAAGGCCATGAGTGATGAGTGGGTTTAGAGAGGTCGAATTACCCATGTCAAAAGAGAGGAGAGCAAGAGATAGGATAACAATTTTGGACCCGACACGAAATTAGCGGGTCTAGGTTTGGGTTAAACGGGTTCGGGTCATAAATGGATCGACATGACTAACTGTATAATAAATGGGTTAGGTCCAGATTTAGGGTCTAGACATTTTAGACCTGAGAGGCCCCGTTTAAAATTCAAACGGGTCGTGTTGGATCGGGTCTATCCGCAATCAGATACTGTAGTATATAGGATAATATTGTAGTATTTAGTACCAGCGGGTCTTATCGGGTCAGGTTAACTGAATAGACCCGTGTGATAAACGGGTGTTATCGGGTCTACCCGTTTATAAGCGGGTCGGGCACAGGTTTAGGATCTAGACACGATTAGTTAAACGGGTCGGATCTGGTGCTAGTGGTTTGGACACGACCCGAAACTAGACACGACACAAACCCGATCTGACCCGACCCATTGCCACCACTAGCCAGATAGCTGATGGTCAGACTAAAATTGTCTCTACTATATACGGATAGGGGTGGACATGGTCGGGTTGGTCGGGTTTGGAGGTCTGACCGTGTTTGGACCAAGTTACATTGTGTTTGCCCAAATTGCCCGAGTTGCCCGGGGAACTTTTTTTTTTTTTGAGAACCCCTCCTCTCAGGAGGGAGGGTTTGGCGGACCCCAACCAGAAGTCATTATGAACTAAGATAGGATACCGATACAAAAGCAGAGGGCCTCCACCCCTAGCGGTTAAGAGACATCGACACCCAAGGTGTACCCCCTTCCAACACGGGCTAACAAAAAAGCCCTGCACAACAAGCAAGAAAAACAAACAAGCCGAAAGACCTAAGGCTCAGAAGCCCTCGATCTTTTCAAATCACGGAAGTTGCCCGGGGAACTTGTAGAGGGTTTGCTCGTGTTTAGACCATGGAAGTTCATCGGGTTCCTCGGGTTGCTCGGGTTCGTCCGGACCGTTCACTAAAAAGTAGAGGTACGTCCAATCTAAAATTTACACCAATCAATATGGAGCTACCTCACTTGAGCAAAAAAAAAAAAATTGGTGCCAACCTGCAATGAAAAATATTACAACTTTAACTTGATTGTAGAGAATATGTGCATTTCTCTTAATCTCTCACTCTTTAATATATATATATATATATATATATATATATATATATATATATATATATATATATATATATATATATATATATATATATATATATATATATATATATATATATATATATATATGTGTGTGTGTGTGTGTGTGTGTGTGTGTGTGTGTGTGTGTGCGTCTTTCTCTCTTGGGGTTGGCCACGCAACAAACACCCCCCCCATGGGCTTCGTTCGGCAGGTCATCAGACAAAGGAGGGGGCAGCACCCCCACCCATGGGCTCGGTCGGCATGTCATCAGACAAAGGGGGGCAGCACCCCCCCCCCCCCTAGCTCGGTCGGCCGGTCACCAGACGGAAAGGGGGGGGGGGGGTCGGTCGGCATGTCACCAGACAAAAGGGGGCAGCACCCCCCCTCTCTCTCTGCTTGGGTCAGCATGTCACCAGACCAAAAGGGGGGGGGGGGGGGGGGTCGGTCGGCATGTCACCAGACAAAAGGGGGTAGCACCCCCCCCTCTCTCTACTTGGGTCGGCATGTCACCAGACCAAAAGGGGGGGGGGGGGGGTCGGTCGGCCGGTCACCAAACCAAGGAGGCAGCACCCCCCCCCCCCCCCCTCTTTGGTTCGGTCGGCATGTCACCAAGGGAGGAGGGAGCACCCCCCCCCCCCCCCCTCTCTACTTCGGTCGGCATGTCACCAGACCAAGGGGGGTTGGCCATGCAACAACCCCTCTCTCTCTCTCTCTCTCTCTCTCGATGGGACGTGCAACGAGCCAAGGTGTGAAGCAACAGTCGAACCCAGAGATCTCACGGTGCTGACAACGCTCCGCGATTTTCGGCCCAAAGTGATCAGGTGTCAACCGCGCGCCACGTCACCACGGCGGTTGAGCTCATTGCGGGGACACATCACCCACCCGATTTTCGCGGAGCGTCATAACCGTCACCCCGCCACTATAAAAGGGGACCTACCCTTTCAACAAGAAGAGGAAGAATTCTAGAGGAAACGCTGCCCGTTTTGTCCCAGAATTTGTGGAGCTGCGGAGGTCGGTCGGTAGGTAGCCAGATACTGTCTGCAGCGACCGGTAGCCAGATACTGTCTGCAGCGACCGATAGCCAGATACTGTCTGCAGCAACCGGTAGTCAGACGCTGCCTGCAGCGGTCAGTAGTCTGAGTGAAATTGCAGAGGTCGGTAGTTTGGGAGACCGGTCCTCGGGGTTAAGGTGAGAGATTGTACCCGAAAAGATAGTTCTAGTGCATTCTCGCCCCACCCGTGGTTTTTTCCCCTTCGACGTTGCGAAGGGGTTTTTCCACGTAACTACTGTCTTCACTCTTCTCTTTGGCTTGTTGGATTGTGCTTGCCACCCGAACCGCCCGGTTCAACTAAAACCCCCCCACAAGCTTGGCACCATCTGTGGGATAGTCTTCGAGACTTCCTACTAGAGCTTTCGACTGTTGACCCATGGGTGTCGACTAGTCCGAGGCTACCTGCAACCAGCGATCCATGACCACACGGTTAAAGAACGATGGCCGGTGGACCGTATCGTACCCGCTCGACATCGCAGCTCCCATCCGAAGCTGCACCCCTCGGAGATGCTAATGACGTCGGGCATCTTGTTCAACCATCAGCGGACACGGAGCGCGCAGTCCCGCTGGTGAATCCCATACTGGGGGTCGGGGACTCCAGTCAAGCTCCGGTAGCAACCCTGGCTCCACTAACCGGGGGTTTGTCGGAAGCTTTTCTGGCCACAATGATGATGACCCAGCAAGCTCTCACCACCCAGCTCCAAACGATGCAGCGCAACTACGAGGAGTTGCGTGACTTCGTGCGGGCCGCACCGACGGGCGGTCTACTCAATCAGGGCATGTTGGCCCAAGCGGGACAGAGCCTCCCCACTCAAGCTGCCCCACTAGTGCAAATGCAGCCGCAACCAGTGCCTCAGGTGGAGGTCAGGGTTAATCGCTCGGTGGAGGTCCAAAGTGCGAATCCCGACGGGCGAGACTCGAGTAGCCCGGAGCCTGCTGAAAGAAACAAACACGCCCGAGCTGTGTCGGCACGCTCGGATGTCTGGTCCCGGCTCGGAGCACACCCCCG
Organism: Chamaelirium japonicum; assembly: GCA_947650365.1. NCBI lineage: Eukaryota > Viridiplantae > Streptophyta > Magnoliopsida > Liliales > Melanthiaceae > Chamaelirium > Chamaelirium japonicum. The sequence continues at coordinate 104,919,017 of OX393549.1, forward strand.
ACAGCCGCCTGCCTCCAAGCATCACTCGAAGACGGACTCGGCACAAGTGCATCGCCCGAAGCGAGACGAAGAACATCATCGTCAACCGAGTGATAGTTATCACACTCGGATGACGCTAGCCAGTCGGCAGCCGACTCATACTACTGATCGGAGGAGCGTACACGAACGCATTCGGGTACATGCGTCGGAGCGACTCGGGGATCGAGAGGAGATCCAGCGAGACCGACCGGGGGTCCGAGCTCCCGACCGGTTGGAGGAAGTCACCATCCGAGGAGCCGCACGGTCGCCGCTTGTCGAGAAGCTACTCCGGGATCCATTCCCTCGCGGATGGAATCCTCCACGTCTTCCCAAGTTTGACGGATCGAAAGACCCGGTGGAGCATGTACTGGCTTTCCGGGATGCTCTGGTCCCGCACGAGGATGATCATATCCTCTGCCGGACCTTCGCCAACAGCTTGTCGGGAACACCTCTCAAGTGGTTCCACAAGCTCAGGCCCTCGTCCATCTCCTCGTTCTCAGAGCTGAGCACGCGGTTCATCGACCAGTACCGATGCAATCGCCGGGAGCTGAAGAATATGGAGTCACTCTTCGGGATGAGTATGACCCAGAAGGAGACGCTCCGACAATTCTACCATAGGTTCAGGTCCGAGTACCTGAGCTTGGCGGACGCAGACGGGCAGGATCGCATGGTGATCGCGGCCTTCAAGAACGCCATTCACCCTACCCAGCTCGTCAACGCGTCGCTCATCAAGCGAACCCCGGAGACGATTGACGAGCTGTCGAGACGCGTTGAGAAGTACATCAAGATCGAAGACGCGGACCACAAGAGGAAGGCGGTGGAAACCAGGGCCCCGCACCAGGGCTACGCCAAGCCAGCTACCGTGAAGAACGTCAACAAGCAGCAGGGGGATGCGACACGGCACGAGGCGAAGCGGCAAAGGCAAGACAGGCCAGCGAGGCCGCAGTGGAATAGAGAGTTCACAGTACTGAACGCCCCCATAGACCAGATCCTGGAAGCTATCAAGGACGAACCATACTTCAAGTGGGCGCAACCGCTTGAGCCCGGGGAGAGGGGAGCAAGAGATGCATCAAGGTACTGCGAGTACCATCAAGGCCAAGGTCACACCACCTTGCAGTGCCGGGCGCTCAAGCATCATATTGAGGATCTCATTGAGGCCGGCCACCTTGGCTGCTTCATTGACCTCCCTCAACGTAAGGAGACTAAGGCTGTAGGGGAAGTCCAGCGAGGAGCGACGGCACAGCGCTTACCGGGTCCTCCGCCAGAAAGGCGCCAGCTCCGAGAGGTAGATGCAGTCTACAGGCACCATGGCCCGGTACCATCTTCAAATGCCGTCGACCGACAGGTGCGACGTATTGAACAAGCAAGGCAAGTCCACCATGTGGTACTCGACCCTGTCATCCATCCCGAGCCAAGAGTGGAAGCTGCAGTACAGTTTTCGGCGGCTGATCTGGTCGGAATAGAGAGGCCTCACAACTATCCTCTGGTCATACGGCTCCAGATAGCCAATTGCCTAGTGAAGAGAATTCTGGTCGACGCCGGAAGTTCGGTAGATGTGCTCTTTCTCAGCGCCTTTGATGCCATGCAGCTAGATCGCGGACAGATGACCGAGTCGTCATCGACGATAACGGGCTTCACGGGGGAGGCTGCAAGGGTGGTTGGTGAGATCACCCTCCCGATCACAACAGGGCATCTCACTAATCTTACCCGGTTTATTGTGATCGAAGCTCACTCGGCGTACAACATCATCCTCGGAAGGCCGTGGCTCCACCACTTGGATGCGGTCCCCTCGTCGGCCCACTGAAGTTTTGGACCGACAAGGGTGTGATGAGCATTCGAGGTGACCAGTCCTCGGTAGCCAAGTGCGAGCTCAGTGCCATCCATCTGAAGACGACATGCCAAATTGAGGGATGAGAACCAGGTGGAGGCGGCACTGAGTTGGGCATCCTCAACCTCTGGACTGTGAAGCAGAGTCAAGAAGCTCCAACGTTCCAGCTCCACGCCCGATCAAGCATAGGAGCGCGAGGGGGCCAACCCCTTGTTAAGACCGACCTATCAGCTGAACTTAAAGAGCTGACAGTGTCGGGGGACCTGCTGAAGAGCGACCTGTCAGCTGAACGTAAAGAGCTGACAGTGTCGGGGGACTTGCTGAAGACCGACATGTCAGCTGAACGTAAAGAGCTGACAATGTCGGGGGACCTACAGAAGACCGACCATTCAGTTGAACGTAAAGAACTGAATGCGTCGAGGAGCTTGAAGAAGGCCGGTCAGTTAGCTGAACTTAAAGAGCTAACTGGTCCGAGCGACCCGATGGAGACTGACCTACCAGCTAAAGGTAAAGAGCTGAGCAAGATGACGCACCCTCAGAAGACCGACCGACCGGTTGAATCTAAAGAACCGGACGAGTTGGAGAGCCCGAACGTGTGGGAGGAGTCGCCTGCCATCGAGCCAATTCTGCCCATGGACTTAGGAGAAGCGGGTCATCTGAGGATAACTTTTCTCGGGTCGCGGCTGCCGAAGCATCATACCGAAGATATGACGGCATTTCTCAAGGCAAACCTGGACGTGTTCGCATGGTCAGTTGAAGATATGCCAGGCATCCACCCCGAGGTAGCCTGTCATCACCTCAACATTCGAGAAGGAGCTGCACCTATACGCTAGAAGCCCCGGTTGCTAGCACCGGAAAAAGGAGCAGCTGTCAACATGGAGGTAGAGAAGCTGCTACGAGCGGGCATCATCAGAGAGGCTCGGTACCCGAAGTGGATCGCTAACGTGGTCGCCATCCCCAAGAAGTCCGGATCCATTCGGGTCTGCATCGATTTCACAAATCTCAACCAGGCATGCCCAAAGGATAGCCACCCGCTACCACGCATCGATACCCTGGTGGATTCCACGGCGGGACACGAGAGGCTCTCGTTCATGGACGGGTACTCGGGCTATCACCAGATCCCCATGAATCCGGAGGACCAGGAGCACATGACTTTCGTCACGGGTTGAGGGCTCTACTGCTACAAGATGATGCCATTCGGATTGAAGAACGCGGGGGTGACGTACCAAAGGCTGGTGAACAAGATGTTCGTCGACCAAATCGGAAGGAACATGGAGGTCTACGTCGACGACTTGCTTGTGAAGAGTCAGGCTGAGGATACGCATATGCAAGACCTGGAGGAAACCTTCGCAACCTTGCGGAGGTACAGCATAAAGTTGAACCCGGCCAAGTGCGCCTTCGGCGTGACGTCGAGAAAATTCCTGGGATACTTGGTCACCCGACGGGGGATCGAAGCCAACCCGGAGCAGATCCGTGCTTTGGAGGAGATGCCGTTGCCAAAGTCACGAAAGGAAGTCCAGAAGCTGACCGGACGGATCAACGCCCTCAATCGCTTCATATCAAAGTCCTCAGACCGGTGTCGGCCCCTGTTCAAGAGGCTGAGTAAGCTTGCACCTTTCAACTGGGACCAACGCTGTGAAGAAGCATTTCAAGAGCTGAAGACGTATCTTGGCCGACCCCCTATCTTGACAGTCCCCCAGCCAGGTGCAACGTTGGGGGTGTATCTTTCCGTATCGGAGACAGCAATCAACGCTGTACTGATATGCGAGAGTGAAGGAGTGGAGAAGCCTGTCTACTACGTCAGTCGCATCATGACGTCAGCTGAAACTCGGTACGCGCGGATCGAACAAGTAGCCCTGGCATTAGTGTACGTGTCAAAGAGGCTTCGCCCGTACTTCGTCGCTCACCCCATCGAGGTCATCACCGGGCACCCCCTGAAGGAAGTACTGGATAACTCTACTCGGGCATGGTCGGCTGAGCAAGTAGGCTGCAGAGCTGCAAGAGTTTGGTCCTCGGTATGTGCCTCGGAAAGCAGTCAAGGGCCAATTACTTGCGGACTTCCACAGCGATTTCCTGGTGGAAGACACTGCTCCGGTGCCAGAGACGTTAGAAGACCTGTCGGTAGCTGCCGGTCGACCTGTGAGAGTCGGTGCGACAGCAGGACAGGAGGACGAAGGAAAAGGCTGGAGATTATTCGTGGATGGCTCGTCGTGCGCAGTCGGGAGTGGTGTGGGGGTAGTCCTAGTAACCCCCGATCACACGAAGCTCGAAAAGTCAGTGCGACTAATTTTCCCGACGACGAACAACGAAGCTGAGTACGAGGCGATGCTGATAGGACCCTGCGAAGGGCGAGACCGGCCGGTAAACACCTTGGAAGATAGGTCGACAGACCCCACCGGGGTACGACCGATCGACCAACCTAAAGTAAGTGGTACATAACACTCCGAGCGAGTTCTACCACTTGGCCGACCGATCGACAAGACCCTACGAAGGGCGAGACCGGCCGGTGAACACCTAGGAAGATCGATCGATAGACCCCGCCGGGGTACGACCGGTTGACCAACCTAAACCAAGTGGTACGTAACACTCCGAGCGAGTTCTACCACTTGGCCGACTGGTCGACAGGACCCTGCGAAGGGCGAGACCGGCCGGTGAACACCTTGGAAGATCGGTCGACAGACCCCACCGGGGTACGACCGGTCGACCAACCTAAACCAAGTGGTACATAACACTCCGAGCAAGTTCTACCACTTGGCCGACCGGTCGATAGGACCCTGCGAAGGGCGAGACCGGCCGGTAAACACCTTGGAAGATCGATCGACAGACCCCGTCGGGGTATGACCGGTCGACCAACCTAAACCAAGTGGTACATAACACTCCGAGCGAGCTCTACGACTTGGCCGATCGGTCGACAGGTCCCTGCGAAGGGCGTGACCGGCCGGTGAACACCTTGGAAGATCGGTCGACAGACCCCGTCGGGCTACGACCGGTCGACCAACCTAAACCAAGTGGTACATAACACTCCGAGCGAGTTCTACCACTTGGCCGACCGGTCGACAGGACCCTACGAAGGGCGAGACCGACCGGTGAACACCTTGGAAGATCGGTCGACAAACCCCGCCGGGGTACGACCGGTCGACCAACCTAAACCAAGTGGTACATAACACTCCGAGCAAGCTCTACCACTTGGCCGATCGGTCGATAGGTCCCTGCGAAGGGCGTGACCGGCCGGTGAACACCTAGAAAGATCGATCGATAGACCCCGCCGGGGTACGATCGGTTGACCAACCTAAACCAAGTGGTACATAACACTCCGAGCGAGTTCTACCACTTGTTCGACCGGTCGATAGGTCCCTGCGAAGGGCGTGACCGGCCGGTGAACACCTAGGAAGATCGGTCGACAGACCCCGCCGGGGTACGACCGGTTGACCAACCTAAACCAAGTGGTACGTAACACTCCGAGCGAGTTTTACCACTTGGCCGACCGGTCGACAGGACCCTGCGAAGGGCGAGACCGGCCGGTGAACACCTTGGAAGATCGGTCGACAGACCCCGCCGGGGTACGATCGGTCGACCAACCTAAACCAAGTGGTACATAACACTCCGAGCGAGCTCTACCACTTGGCCGACCGGTCGACAGGTCCTTGCGAAGGGCATGACCGGTCGGTGAACACCTGGGTGGATCAGTCGACAGACCCCTTGGGGGTACGACCGATCGACCAACGTAAACTAAGGCGGGCACGTAAACCGAGATGAGCACGCACGTCGGGGTGCACATGCAAACCGAGGCGGGCATGCAAACCGAAGCGGGCGCGCAAGTCAAGGCTGACACGTGGAATGAGGCTGCACACAAATCGAGGCAAAGTGATCCTGACCGGACGGGACCGAAGACCACCCGGTCAGGAGGGGGTATTGTGTGTACCTTTCTCTCTCGGGGTTGGCCATGCAACAAATACCCCCCCATGGGCTTCGGTCGGCAGGTCATCAGACAAAGGAGGAGGCAGCACCCCTACCCATGGGCTCGGTCGGCATGTCATCAGACAAAGGGGGGCAGCACCCCCCCTAGCTCGGTCGGTCGGTCACCAGACGGAAAGGGGGGGGGGGTCGGTCGGCATGTCACCAGACAAAAGGGGGCAGCACCCCCCCTCTCTCTCTGCTTGGGTCGGCATGTCACCAGACCAAAAGGGGGAGGGGGGTCGGTCGGCATGTCACCAGACAAAAGGGGGCAGCACCCCCCTCCCTCTTTCTACTTGGGTCGGCATGTCACTAGACCAAAAGGGGGGGGGGGGGGTCGATCGGTCGTTCACCAAACCAAGGAGGCAGCACCCCCCCCCCCCTCTCTACTTCGGTCGGCATGTCACCAGACCAAGGGGGGTTGGCCATGCAACAACCCCTCTCTCTTTCTCTCTCTCGATGGGACGTGCAACGAGCCGAGGTGTGAAGCAACAGTCGAACCCAGAGATCTCACGGTGCTGACAACGCTCCGCAATTTCCTGCCCAAAGTGATCAGGTGTCAACCGCGCGCCACGTCACTGCGGCGGTTGAGCTCATTGCGGGGACACATCACCCACCTGATTTTCACGGAGCGTCGTAACCGTCACCCCGCCACTATAAAAGGGGACCTACCCTTTCAATAAGAAGAGAAAGAATTCTAGAGGAAACGCTGCCCGTTTCGTCCTGAAATTCGTGGAGCTGCGGAGGTCGGTCGGTAGGTAGCCAGATACTGTCTGTAGTGACCGGTAGCCAGATACTGTCTGCAGCGACCGGTAGCCAGATACTGTCTGCAGCAACCGGTAGTCAGACACTGCCTGCAGCGATCGGTAGTCTGAGTGAAATTGCAGAGGTCGGTAGTTTGGGAGACCGGTCCTCGGGGTTTGTAATTGGGGTTAAGGTGAGAGATTGTACCCGAAAAGATAGTTCTAGTGCATTTTCGCCCCACCCGTGGTTTTTTCCCCTTCGACGTTGCGAAGGGGTTTTTCCACGTAACTACTGTCTTCACTCTTCTCTTTGGCTTGTTGGATTGTGCTTGCCACCCGAACCGCCCGGTTCAACTAAAACCCCCCCACAATATATATATATATATATATATATATATATATATATATATATATATATTCCTCGGGTTCTTTGGGTTGCTCCGGTTGGTCATATGGGTGACCATGTTTGCCCAAATTCAAATTCGGGCAAAAAAAATTTGCCCATGCCCGTCCAAATTCTCAAATATATATTGTTGCCCGTAATTGTCCAAATTCAGAATTTGGTCAGGTTGCTCGGGTTTGTCCGGACCAAGTCATAGCCCTATATACGGAGAAGAGGGTGGTGTCCAACCTAGTATCAACGGGTAGGGAAGCTCATGATAGTGCCTATACTTTGTAGGGTGTACCATGTGATTCTTGGATTTTTCCCTCCTCGCATACATGAAAGAGGGAATCCTACCCTCTGATAAGCTTGAAATTATGGAGGTGAGGTAAATGGATTCACATAATACAGTGATTGGTGATATTTTGTACAAAAATATTATGAATGGTGTGTACTAAGATGTCTATATCCTACAGAGACTCAATAAGTCTTGAGGGAAATCCACAATGCGTCATGTGGAAACTATTATAAAAATTGACATGCTCTGATATTAGTTTGCTACACAGTGAATGAGATGGTGCCCGGCATAGAGAAAGACAAAGATGCAGCGCAGTCCAGCGCCACAGATCCTCGAAACGTCAAATCTCATTGGTGCATCCCATACTGCACATATCCGTTACGGCACAAGTACACAGAAATAATGGAAAATTTTCTACGATAAAACTTTCTATTAAACTAATTTACATATGCATGCATGTATGTGCACATGACTCGAACACCCGAACGGTAATCTTGTGATGCGAAGATCTAGCATGCAATGCAATTCAAATCTATGCTAGATCTATGTATTAGAGTATTGCATATCTTCGTGCGAATCTTTTAACTGTAAAGGATTATCTTCTTAGTTGATGGAGATGGAAGATCGCCCACAAGGAAGAAGAGATAGCACGAAAAATGAAGCCTTTTTCGTTCACCCGATTTCACACGATGCATGACACGTTGTTGTCGGATCTCTAAATGCCTCCAAGCAATAACTATTCTCTGCCTACGTATCACCACGTGAGGATCGAAGACGCGACTAAGTCTGAAGCCGCAAGTGAGAGAGAGAGAGAGAGAGAGAGAGAGAGAGAGAGAGAGAGAGAGAGAGAGAGAGGCAAGAAACAAAAAGAAGAAGAGAGGGGGTCGGACAATGCAAAGATAGGGCCAGCCCCCCTCTCCCCTTGCTCCTTTTATAGAGGCCGGACCTCCTTCCTTGGGTATATGCAAGTTGTTAGGGACTGGGCCCCCTTTCTCTCACTCCCTTCTTGCGTATAGGAGTGGGAAACCCCAAAGTCAAACCTCTTTCCTTATCCCCTATGCCCGGCCCCTATTAAGGAGCTAACAAACCCTTATAAACTAAGGGGGTTGGTCATGCATGTTCCCTAATACATAGGGCAGGTCCCTCTAGTCCATGGTGTAATTTTGGCTTCCCAAAATATCCCCTTGGCACTAGTTTGTCGACCCCTTTGCAACAAAAACTCGCATAACACGCGTACGTGGGTTGCACTTGTGATTTTCACTATTCACTAGCGTGCCCTTAGTAAACACATAGGGTGTCCCTAGTAAAGTCAACTAGTTATCACGCAATATATCCCGGTGCATCATACCCAAGTAGCGGAGCCCACATACGAAAAGGGGATGAATATGTGTGTCTCCGCACCACTCCAGGGTTACCCCCTTAGTTTACACGAACGCACACGTCTACTGTGCACTAGTACGACGCACATACAGAGTGTAGGATTAGGGTTGAACTTATTACTTCTTCTAATTGTATCATTTGGTTAGAGGAGATGGTTCAAGGACCGTACATAATGTGGATAAGGTGGAACCTTTAGGGTCCGAGTTTTATGCCTTCTAACTTGGACTCGATCGACACACAACCCGAGTGTACCATCGACCCTCTAGGTTTGAGTTAACCTGCGTAGCCACCCAGAGTACGACACAGACTACACTCCAATTCATCCAAATGCTCTATATTCTCTGACATACCCTGCTCTCTACTTAGTAGTTGTGGGTGCAAAAATTATGACGGACCGGATTAGAGTCGTATGGGCCCGCGCAACGGCCCAAGTGGGTAAGCCCTCCTGGGCTCATGGGCCCACTCTGCAGGGCCCACAGAGCAAGCCCTCCCCCTTATTGGGCCTGAACAACCACCCAATAAGGGCCCAGCAAGGAGACCCAGAACCGGTGCCATGTCATCATCGGCACATTATCACTACCATATTGGGCATATGCCTATGCTATAAAAGGACTCCCATGGCATTCAGAATTGAGGTTGGTCAGTTGATCAAAGAAGGGAGGATTCCAGAGCTAGATCCAGAGCTCACTTCTCCCTTTATTGTTCTCTTCTAATTGCTCCATGCAACTCCACTGTACAAAGCTTCTCTCGGCCTGTCGAGAGAACGCTCCCCCTTTACTCATACTATAGCGAAAATCAGGTGGCACCTTATGCCCGGAGACGTAGATCGTAAGACTGAACATCGATAACAATTCATTATGTCACCTCTCTCTCTCTATTCTCTAATCTCTATCTCCAAGAATACAAATCATCATATTCAATCAAGAATTATGGGGCGAGGTTCCCAATCAAGACGGCACGGAACGCACCTTCCATTAAGGATGTGAATGGCCTGTAGGAGTGGCATGCTGATGCGATGCCAGCTGTGTAACCTAGCACATCGTGGTTTTGGGTCATGTAACTAAACCTCACACATTGGGGCACCAAAACACCACACAACTGGTTAGTCCCCCAATCGTAGTTTCTTAGGGTTTAGGATCATTTTATCCTAAGTAAAAAAATGGCTTAATGCACTGGTGTCTGCTCATCGATCTGTGCACTATGTTAGTTCTATTTGGCTACAGATACTATGGCTGATGATGACTATAGTTAAGACACACATGCTCTGTCATCCCAACAGCTTAACATGATGAGGTGATCAACTTAATTATAGTTGCGAACTGATTTAGGTTACATACAACCAATCCACTTAGCTTCAACTCATGTTGACTACCATATAACCATGGCTCTTTGTTATGTTAATAATATATAATAGTATTACGTACCGATATGCATCTCATATAATACTATTTATTCTTTAATAATAGGTCAAAACATAGTTTTACAAGCTTAGAACACACTAATTTCAACAATCACTTGGTCTAGTGAAGCAAGACAATTTTTACTCTCATCGCTTCTATATATCGCTCGAATGTCTTGGTAAAGGGATCAACAATATTATCTGAGGATGCAATCTATGTCATCGCTACTCGCCCTTACTTTTGAAACTACTAAATCAATTAGAATTTATGCTCGATGTGCTTTCTCTTTTGATGGTGCCTTAGCTCCTTGGCCTGTGCTTATGCTCCACTATTGTCGCAATAAAGCACAATAGGTAGTTGAGCGTCTGGTACACACCCCAAGTCCGTAAGGAATTTCTTAAGCTAGACCGCCTCTTTTGCTGCCTCGCACGCTGCAACATACTCAGCTTATGTAGTAGAGTCCGCGATATATTTCTGCTTCATATTCTGCCAACTAACCACTGCTCTTCCTAACATAAACACAAATTTCGATGTCAATTTCTTGGATTTCAAATCTAGCATAAAGTCAGAATCTGTGCATTCAATTGGCATCAGTTCCTATAAGGTGTAAAGTAACTCATAGTCCCTCGTCCGACGAAGATACTTGAGTATATACTTTATAGTTATCCAGTGAGCTGGACCCAAATTCGATTAAAACTGACACATCATGCCTATTGCGAAATAGATATCTGACCTTGTCTAATATATAGCACATATTAGGCAATCTACTACCGAAGCATAATGTACTTTTAACATTTCTATCCTCTCCTCATGTGCTTTAAGATCTTGATTCTTAGACAGTTTCAAGCCATGTCTGAATAGCACAAAATACTTCTTGGAGTCCTGTGGGTGCAAAATCTGGCAATCACCTGATGGTGGGATCCGTCAACCCTGCCTGTGGCCTATAGATACGATAGTGGGACCCGCCAGCCCTGCCTTTTTTTGACAGTGAGATTCATATGCCAAGTTTAACTGGGTTTTTCGAAAGTAAGATTCTACTATAGATTTTTTGATAGTATGATCTATTATCAAATTTCTCGATAGTGGGATTCTTTCAGGATTTTCTATAGTGTCATTTATTATTAGGTGTCGAATCACTATCGAAAAAATCGATAGAATCTCACTATCGAAAAAACTGATAATAGAATCTTACTATCGAAAGAATTATTTTTCGATAGGAGAATATCACTATTGAAAAACATAGCAGTAGAATATCACTGTTGAAAAATCCGATAGAATCTCACTATCAAAAAATTTGACAGTACAATCTCACTATCGATAAACCAACTTTCAAAAGTATTAGAATCTCATTATCGAAAAACCAAGTATATGAATCTCATTGTCAAAAAACCCAATAATGAATCATACTATCCAAAAACTTAGCAATAGAATATCATTGTCAAAGAACTCGATAGAATCACCATATTGAAAATCAATTCTTAGTGTCAAAACATGGCAACTATCGAAAAACCCGATAGAATCTCACTATCTAAAACCCAATTCTCATCATCAAAAAACATGACATATGAATCTCACTGTCGAAAAATCCGATAAAATCTCACTATTGAAAAACTGAATTTCACTATCGAAAAATTTGACTTATGAATCTCACAATAGAACAACCTGGTAGTAGAATTCCACTATCAAAAAATCAGATAGAATCTCACTATGGAAATACTATTGAAAAATCAAATCTCATTGTCCTATTATGAAAATCTCATTATTGAAAAATCCAATATTATATGATTTTTTGATTGAGTGATTCTATCGGGTTTTTTGATAGTGAGATTCATATGCCAAGTTTTTTTATAGTGAGAATTGATTTTTTGTAGTGAGAATCTACATGAACCTAATTAACGAAAAACCCAATAATGAATCTCTCTGTCAAAAAACTCAGTAGTTAGATCTCATGTCGAAAAACCCAACAGAATCTCACTATCAAAAAATCTGACAATAGAACCTCACTATTGAAAAACTGAATCCTATTGTCAAAAAACCTGGCACTAAGATTCTATCAGGTTTTTCGGTAGTAAGATTTTATCGGGTTATTCGATAGTGAGATTGTACTACTGGGCTTTTTGAGAGAGAGATTCATTATTGGGTTTTATGATAATGAGATTTATATAGAATCTCATTATCGAAAAATCAATTCTCTCTAATGAAAAACTTGATAGAATATCACAACAAAAAAATCGTATAATGTTGGGTTTTTCGACAGTGAGATTTTAATACTGGATTTTTTTATAGTGAGATTATGTTTTTCAATAGTGCTTCGATAGTGATATTCTATCTGGTTTTTTGACAATGAGATTCTACTGCCGGATTTTTTAGCAGTGAGATTCATATGCTAGGTTTTCTAAGAGTGAGATTCAATTGTGAGATTTTATTGGATTTTTTGTAGTGAGTTTTATATGCTAATTTTTTTCGATTGTGCGAATTAATTTTTCGTTAATGAGATTCTGTCAGAGTTTTTTATAGTGTGATTCATTTGTGTGTTTTACGATAATAAGCAGGTATTAGGAGCTAAACAAAAAATTGCAAGCAAGGTACAAAAAATTGATATATTTTGCAAAATATCGTGAAATATGTCAAAAAAATAAAAACACGATACGAAATACAGCATGTAGTCTCGAGCATAACTGAAAATATCAAAATATCGAGCGGTTTTGCGAAGTATTACGATATTTCCATGAAATAGTTCCATCTCCATGAAATATCGCGATATCAGTACCAACATTAAGGAAATTTGTCAAAATTTTATGAAAAATTTGTGAAATATATCCGAAATTGTGGGACTAACTGGCTATAAAAGGTAGCTTGTGGCTTGGCAATGGGTGCAAATTTTGGTAAGAAGCCCCAGGGACTGTGGGACCTACAAGCCCTGCCTGGGGGGTCCACAGAGACTACCATGGGACCCACCAGCCCTGCCGGGGGGGTCCACAGAGATCACTGCGGGACCCGCCAGCCCTGCCTGGGGGGTCCACTAAGATCACCGCGGGACCCGCCAGCCCTACCAGAGGGGGTCCACAGAGACTACCGCGGGACCCACCAGCCTTGCCTGGGGGGTCCACAGAGACGACAGCGGGACCCACCAACTCCGCTAGGGGGGTCCACACAGACGACAGCAGGACCCACCAGCTCCGCTTAGGGGGTCCACAGAGACGACTGCGGGACCCACCGGCCCTGTTTGGGGGGTCCACAGAGACGACAGTGGGACCCACCAGCTCCGCCTGGGGGGTCCACACAGACGATAGCGGGACCCACCAGCTCCGCCTTGGGGTTCCACACAGACGACAGTAGGACCCACCAGCTCCGCTTGAGGGGTCCACAGAGACGACTGTGGGACCCACCGGCCTTGTCTGGGGGGTCCACGGAGACGACAGCGGGACCCACCAGCCCTTCCTGGGGGATCTCCATATACGACGGCAAAAACCACCATTTGCCCCGGTTTTTCTCCCAGAAATTTCTATAAATAGCAGACCCTTCAAATGTAAAAGGATCGATTTCTGAAACCAGAATCCAGAGATCCAAAATCCAGAGAGAAAACCTCAAAAACCCAGAGCTCTGACTTCGATATTCCATCACCTTCGATCTTCTTTAGGAAGAGATCAGTGACACTCGGCCTGTCGAGGTCACTTCGAGTGAAGTGTTAGTGAATTCGGGTTACTCCCTATAGCACGGAGACGTAGGCTTCGGCTGAACTTCGAGACCACATCTTGTGTCACTATTCTCTCTGTTTGTATATCGAAAGTGTTAACTCAAAATCACTAAGGCATCAACTTTTGAATCTATCTTCCAGTCAATAGATCGATCAAAGACCTTTAACTCAACTTCGATTGACTGGTGGGGTGGAGTCTTCGGATCGGTACGAAGATTTTTCTCCCACAGTTTGGCACTGTTTGTGGGATCGAACGAGAAGCCAAGTTTGCTCTGTAACAAACATCAGATCGTTTAAGCAGATAACCGGTCTAGATAGTCAAACTTCCTAGCCCCTTCGGTTGAGCAGACAACCATTAGGACACATGCAATATTGTTGCATCCTTCGCTCTCTCTAAATGGTGAGGATAAAGCATCAGGATCATCCAGAGGGAAGTAACATACGTCAATCTCATCCAGAGACTCGTTCGATGAGTCAACAGCTCAACTTCGAGCAGCCCCTCGCTGTCCCCGAAATGGGGGTTCATTCAGGGAGTGGGAGATCGGTCGATCGACCGATCGCCCCACCTCCTCGACACTCGATAGGTCAAACTGCCCCTGCTCTAACTGAAGACCCTCCATCCACCTACCAAATCTCAACGGTCGACTTTCAGCTGCTGCAACTGGCTAAGCAAAATGCCACCCTCACGGCTGAAAGGGATGCTCTTAAGAAGGCAGCCTCCGAAGTCGGGATTGCTCTCCCCGTCCCTTCATTCAATAAAAGGGTTGATCCACCTCAGCAATCAATCCTCTCCGGACTACGAAGGTCAATGGGCACCGCAGCCCGCGAGAAGATTTGTTGCGACCCAACTCCCTCTGCTGCTCCATGGAAGCAGAGTGTCTGGGATCGTATCGATGATGAGTCCTCTCAGTCTTCCTCAGGCCACAACCGTGTCAAACAAGCAATATCGAGCCCAACTTACGAGTGAGGCACCAGATGAAAGGGTTACCCTCAAAGATCAGAGCTTCTCCATCCCTCCCACTCTAACATGAAGCTGGAATGAATCTCCGTCACCAGCTCCATCTGGCAACTACTCAAAGGCCGGAACAAGACCTCTCGATCTTGCCTCTCGATCTGCATCCAGGTCAAGGGCATAGTCGTAGAGAGGAATACTCTTCTGTTGGACCTCGCCACCGGAGTCTATTTCAATCGACATTTCCAAAGGGGTGGAGAACTCCAACTCTCCCCAAATTCAATTGTCTCAAAGGAGATCCGACTCTCCATATCCTGGCCTTCAAGCAAGCCCTCACCCCGCATGAAGAAGAGAACAATGTGCTCTACCACACCTTCGCCGGAAGCCTCGATGAACCATCCCTTGATTGGTACCACAACCTTCGGGCTAGGTCCATCACCCAGTTCGGAGTCTTGGCTAACCACTTTGTGCAACACTATCAACTCAATTTGAAGCCGAAGAAGAAGTTTGACTCCCTCGACAGGCTGAGGATGGGCGCTGACGAAAGTCTTTGTAGTTTCACGTGAAGATTCCGCAGCGAGCACGCCGCTCTCTTAGGACGGCATCTGGATAATGAGGCTATCATGTTAGCCTTCCAAAATGCCCTTCGATTCGATCTCCACACCTACAATGACCTCATCCACAATCCTCCTGCCTCTCTCAGAATGCTATTCGATCGAATTCAAAAAGAGATCGAGGTGGAGGACGATCAAGTCGCTCGCAAGAAACGTGACTTCGAGAAGCGCCTTTCTGATAAGACACCAATAAAACTAACAGCTCAAGTTCACAATGCTCAGGCTGAAGAAGGAACCTTCAAGAGGCCAAGGCGGGTAGACGATAGACCCGTAAAGCCTCAGAAGACCTCTGACACCAAAGGAAAACAACCCATCCATCGATCAAAGTAGAAGGCCGCTGCAGACTATCAACAACTCGGAAATGTCAATCATCTGAAATCCATGATGTAACATCTTCCGAGTTATCAATGAAATGACAGCTGTTTCAAATTATATCGAAGACTATCAACTTCTATCTCAACTTTTACTTATAACGACATCAGTTTCAACCCGAGACTCGCTCAATGAGTCGGCAGCTCAACTTCAATCCAATAACCCGCTCTTTCTAGACAATCCATCGTCGACATCTCCCGTCGATATCCTAAGCCTTTCAATTCTAACTCTCCTCCAATCCCTACATTGGGGGTGATGTTCGAAACGAAAGGGCTCGCCAGAAGACTACAATGAGGTGATAGACAAAGGTATTTGTTATATATCCACAAAGTCCGTGGTGCACTCGCTGCCTCGGCATTCGGCGAAGCCCAAGGAGATAGCCTTGACACTCGAATGCAAAGTCCGAAGAGCATTCGCCGCCTCGATACACGACAAAGTCCAAGAAGATAGTCTTGGCACTCGAATACATAGTTCGGAGCGATCGTCGCCTCTTCAAATTTCATTTCAAATTCTATCCAACCAATGCTCCAAAGCCGATCAAATGCAACAATACAAAGCTACGTGCCTGAGACGTAGGTTCGACTGAAACGGCGCTTCGCCTAAGTTGACCGATACAAAGGCACTACGCTGAGTACTCCGAATCATTGGTGTTGCACACGCTCCCGTTGTCACGTAAGGACACATGCGCCCATGCCTCACCACAGTTAGATCGGTTCACGTTGTGACACGACCGACTAACCTGCAACAATATAAAGCTACGTGCCTGAGACGTAGGTTCGACTGAAACGACGCTTCACCTAAGTCGACCGATACAAAGGCACTATGCTGAGTACTTCGAATCATTGGTGTTGCACACGCTCCCATTGTCACGTAAGGACACATACGCCCGTGCCTCACCACAGTTAGATCAGTTCGCATTGCAACACGACCGACTAACCTGCAACAGTACAAAGTTACATGCCTGAGACGTAGGTTCGACTAAAATGATGTTTCGCCTAAGTCGACCGATACAAAGGCACTATGTTGAGTACTCCGAATCGTTGGTGTTGCACACGCTCCCGTTGTCACGTAAGGACACATGCACCCGTTCCTCACCACAGTTAGATCGGTTCACGTTGCGACACGACCGACTAACCTGTAACAATACAAAGCTACGTGCCTGAGACGTAGGTTCAGCTGAAACGGTGCTTCGCCTAAGTCCAACCGATACAAGGATGCTACGCTAAATACTCCGAATCATTGGTGTTGCACACGCTCCCGTTGTCACGAAAGGACACATGCCCCCATGCCTCACCACAGTTAGATTGGTTCGCGTTGCGACACGACCGACTAACCTGCAACAATACAAATCTACATGCTTAAGACGTAGGTTGGGCTGAAATGGTGCTTCGCCTAAGTCCAACAGATACAAAGGCGCTACACTACATACTTTGAATTCTAACCTTCATCATTCAAACAAGCCCGAGGAGATAGCCTTGGCTTTCGAAGACATAGTCTGAGGCAGGCTTCCCCACCTCGGCAGGCAATAAATCCGAGTTATTGCCCTGACACTCAATGAAAAGCAACACCGAGGCCCTCCAAGTGGTTGCAGGATGAATCCAGTAGCAGCCTCATCTATGCCACCCTTGACTCCAATCAGCATAGCTGCAGCATCTCCTATCTTCACCGACAACGTCGACTTTACCACCGATCGGTTGCTGGCGACCAATCGGTCACTAGCAACCGGTCAAGATTTCAACGATCGATTTCCATGAGGGTTATTTCATCCGATGCAGTGTAAAATCACCCGATTGGCAATCTCCTCTTCCTCGACACCAGCGAGCAGTGCCCGATTACGACCGGCAGCCACAACTCAGCAACCGATCAGTCAAACTTGCCCGTTTAGGCAATTTTGACCTATCACCTTCCAAAGACTTAGCCTGATCGACAGGCAGACGATCAGGTGATTTTCCAAAGGATCGGGCAAAAAACAGGCTCTTTTACCCAATCACCTTAACCTCTACCGGTTGAATTTGACCGATCGGTCAAAACTGTCCGATCGGACAATTTTGATCGATCGGATAAATTCGACCGATCGATCGATTTCCCTTAGAATTGGGCAGAAAACATACTTCTCTGCCCGATCGCCTTAACCTCCACCAGTTAAATTTGACCGATCGGTCAAAACTGTCCGATCGGATAATTTTGACCGATCGGACAAATTCGACCGATCGGTCAATTTCCCACAGGATTGAGCAGAAAAATGTACTTTTCTGCCCGATCGCCTCAACCTCGATCGATTGAATTTGACCGATCGAACAATTTTGACCGATCGGACAAATTCGACCGATTGGTCGATTTCCCACAGGATCGAGCAGAAAAACGTGCTTTTCTGCTCGATCGCCTCAACCTTCACAGGTTGAATTTGACCGATCGGTCAAAACTGTCCGATCGAACAATTTTGACCGATCGGATAAATTCGACCGATCGATCGATTTCCTACATGGTCAGGTAGAAAAACATGCTTTTCTGTCCGATTACCTCAACCTCCACCGGTTGAATTTGACTGATCGGTTAAAATTGTTCGATCGGACAATTTTGACCGATCGGACAAATTCGACCGATCGATCGATTTCCCACAGGATCGGGCAGAAAACGTGCTTTTCTGCCCGATCGCCTCAACCTCTACCGGTTGAATTTGACCGATCGATCAAAACTGTTCGATCGGACAATTTTGACCGATCGGACAAATTCGACCGATCGGTCGATTTCCAACAGGATCGGGCAAAAAAACGTGCTTTTCTGCCCGATCACCTCAACCTCCACCGGTTGAATTTGACCGATCGGTCAAAACTGTCCGATCGGACAATTTTGACCGATCGGACAAATTCGACCGATCGGTCGATTTCCCATAGGATCGGGCAGAAAACGTGTTTTTTTGCTCGATCGCCTCAACTCCCACCGGTTGAATCTGACCGATCGGTCAAAACTGTCCGATCAGACAATTTTGACCGATCGAGTAAATTCGACCGATCAGTCAATATTATATTTGGATTTGGCAAACCCCCCTACTTTTTGCCCGATCGACCCAAATTCGACCGGCTGAATTTGACCGATCGGTCAAATTTGACCGATCAGTCAAATTTGACCGATCGGTCAAATTTAACCGATCGGTCAGATTTGACCAATCGGATTAATTTGACCTATCGACTGCAGATCGATCTATCAACAAGTTTTTCTTCTTTGCAGACACCAGAGTTCTACGAAAGCCAACTAGCACATACCCTTGGCAGGGGGTTTGGCCTTTGCACCTAAATTCCAAGTCAGCCAGGTTAGCCACTAGCTAACTTGGAGGGGGTAACTGTGGGTTCAAATTTTGGCAAGAAGCCCCAGAGATTACGGGACCCACCAGCCCTGCCTGGGGGGTCCACAGAGACTACCGTGGGACCCACCAGCCCTGCCTAGGGGTCCCACAGAGATCACCGCGGGACCTGCCAGCCCTGCTTGGGGGGTCCACCGAGATCACTGCGGGACTCGCCAGCCCTACCAGGGGGGTCCATAGAGACTACCGGGGGACCCACCAACCCTGCCTGGGGGGTCCACAGAGACGACAGCGGGACCCACCAGCTCCGCCTGGGGGGTCCACACAGACGACAGCAGGACCCACCAGCTCCGCCTGGGGGGTCCACAGAGACGACTGCGGGACCCACCGGCCCTGTCTGGGGGGTCCACAGAGACGACAGTGGGACCCACCAGCTCCGCCTGGGTGGTCCATACAGACGACAGCGGGACCCACCAGCTCCGCCTGGGGGGTCCACACAGACGACAGTAGGACCCACCAGCTCCGCCTGAGGGGTCCACAGAGATAACTGCGGGACCCACCGGCCCTGTCTGGGGGGGTCCACAGAGACGACAGCGGGACCCACCAGCCCTGTCTGGGGGATCCCCAGATACGACGGCAGAAACCACCATTTGCCTCGGTTTTCCTCCCAGAGATTTCTATAAATAGCAGACCCTTCAAATGTAAAAGGATCGATTTCTGAAACCAGAATCCAGAGATCCAAAATCCAGAGAGAAAATCTTAAAAACCCAGAGCTCTGACTTCGATATTCCATCTTCTTCGATCTTCTTTAAGAAGAGATCAGTGATACTCGGCCTGTCGAGGTCACTTCGAGTGAAGTGTTAGTGAATTCGGGTTGCTCCCTATAGCACGGAGACGTAGGCTTCGGCTGAACTCCGAGACCACATCTTGTGTCAGTCTTCTCTCTGTTTGTATATCGAAAGTGTTAACTCAAAATTACTAAGGCATCGACTTTCGAATCTATCTTCCAGTCAACAGATCGATTAAAGACCTTCAACTCAACTTCGATTGATTGGTGGGGCGGAGTCTTCGGATCGGCACGAAGATTTTTTCCCCACAGCTTGGTTCTCAGCAGCTTCTCCATTTACTTTAAGTTATTACATATAAATAAGTAAATACCCCCCCCCCCCCATTTGATTTCAATAAAAATATCAAAAAAATAAAAAACTAAAGGAATAAAAAAATATAGTTTCAGTTTTAGTAAGAGAAAACAGTTTTCAGGGTTTTTTATAAAATCCACATAGTGAGAAAAGTGAATAAATCAACTCCTTTTTAGCTCAAAAAATTTCACAAGATGTAGAAGTACAAGTACATATAGAAAATCATTGTCCGTCTTAGAAAAATTTGAATATATAAAAACTTTTTTATATAAAAACTCTTTTTTCTAGACTTAGTAACAAATAGTTTTTCATATTTCAGTATAATTTTTGCATAATTTCAAACTTGCATAACTTTTTCGCTTTAAGTTTGCTTTCAAAATCGTTTGAAACATAATTTAACAATCAACTAATCTTTATTTTAAAAATAAATTTATTCAAAAAAAAATTTAAAAAAATTTAAAAAATATATATCAAAGCCGAACCAAACAAGATTGCACAAGACTCACAGACTCAATAAATTAAATATATGCTATGTTACGCTCTACTCACCTAAATAGGGTACAAATAGTATTTGAGTGTTCCATAGTATGTATCTATACTTAGTTTATGACTATTAAGAGTTTCACTAAAAATTCTATCAAAAAAATAATATTTCTACAAAATTGTAATATTTCCACACTATCGAAATTTTTCCACGAAATATTTTCATATTCAGAAAGTCAAAATTTCCACCAAAATAGAGATTTTGAACCTTGATAGTAAGATTCTACTATTAGATTTTTCAATAATAAGATTATATGTAGTTTTTCAATAGTGAGCTTCTACTACCGAATGGGCAGTTGGGTTTTCGACAATGAGATTCATATACCGAGTTTTTCGACAGTGAAATTTTAAACCTTGGATTTTTGACAGTGAGATTCAATTTTTAATAGAATTTTGATAATGATATTCTATTGGGTTTTTCGAAATGAGATTCATATGCCAAGTTTTGATAGTAAGATTCTACTGTTAAATTTCTCAATAGTGTAGGATTACTGTCAAAAAACTCGATAAAATCTCAATATCGAAAAAATTGATAGTAGAATCTCATTATCGAAAAACTAAATCTCACTGTCAAAAAATTTATTTTTCAGGTAGGAGAATATCACTGTCAGAAAACCCAGTAGTAGAATCTCAATGTCAAAAAACCCAATAGAATCTCATTATTGAAAAACCGAATCTCAAAAGAATTAGAATCTCATTGTTGACAAACCCAGCATATGAATCACATTAATATCCTGGAGAATTTGTTACAAAAATTGGTTTTGATAGAATAATGAAAAAACCGGTTTTTGGTTTAGTCCCATATTGCCCGAGGGGAGATCTTTTAATGCGTTTTTAATGGAACTCCTTTCATTGGGCTTTGTAGCTTCCCAAGAGCCAGGCCATAGCCCACCACACACGCGCGCGCGCGCGCCGAGCCGGGCCGGGCCGGGCCTGGCACGGGCACGGGCTCGGGCCGAGGCCGCGGCTCATGAGCCGCGTGGACGCGAATGGTCTTCGGGCTTCGGGCCTTGTTTTACACTGGGTTTTAATTTTTTAATGGAGATTTATTTCTTCCGTTACACTATTCACGAGGCTGAGCTAGGTTCATTGAACCTGGACCTCTGCACTGTCACATGCAACCGTTTCACTTGACAGAGCAGTGAATGCTCATCAGTGCGTTGCATGCAATGGCTGAGAGTGTGGGGACGTTATGGCTAAGGACCTCTATATAAGAGAGGGTCCGGTGAAGCCAGAAACACACCAAGCTAAGAGCTCTCTCCACTTTCTCTTTTCTTTCTCGTTCTCTCTTGTCTGGAGTGTCTGGAGTACGCTGAGAGTCCAAAAGGGGTTCCCTTCGGTGCTGAAGAGGAGTCCAGTCGTTGTACCCTGGGGAGCGTTCGTCGGAGGCCTTGAAGCACCTACCGAGGCGGCGAAATAGCTTTCAGGGCATTGTGCTAGCACAAGCCTCGACAACTGCTAAGTACCTTGTTCTTCTTCCTTCTTCCACCTCTTTGCCATATCTGTAGACAACCTTAGGACAACCTAAACCTTGTTTGATTGTTGTGTTCAACCTTGCATGCTAAACCCCTTTAGATTGTTCAATTTGTTTTGCACTAGATTTGTTTCATCTCTACATTATGTTAGTCATCGTTTGATTGTATTCATAGAGTAGAATACCCAACAGAATTGATGTGTGAGGATTGAAGCTCCTTAATCACGCCATGAGAGTTTTCCTCCATCAACATCTTTGTACAAAGTCCTTGAGCCACTTTGCCCCCCTCCCAAACCAATCGAGCTTCCACACATTGCATTGAGCTTGTAAGAAGGTGAACATACCCAGCTTTGATAGGTCTGCCTATGTGATCTCTTATCATATGCCCTGCTCTGATCCATATAAGGTTGGGGGATTGATGCATCTACAACATCAATCTTGGGCTAAGTGCTATTCACCTGTCGAGTTTGTTGGGTTTGGCTAGTAAAAGTGTACGCTTAGTCAATGTCATGTGCACGACTTTGTCAGGTCATGCGCACGACTTATGCAAAAGCTGTGCAAACAGGTGGATCAGTGTTACAACGTTGAGGAAATATTCTGGAGAGATCATGCACACAACTTGTACAGATCGTTTGCACGAGCTGGGCCTGGCATCTCAGGTTTGGTCGTGGGTCACAAACTTGTTTGGGCGTTTTTTGGATCTCCTATTGCCACGTGTTTGCTCTCCTGATTAAGGGGAAGCATGGGGAGGCTTTAAGGTTAATCTAAGAACTCCAAGGGATCATCGATGATGGCTATTTTGTGAGATTGAGATCATCTATGAGAATGAGGTTCGCCGGAGAAAAAGGAAGGATCCGGGGGGACGCCGATGCAGCTCTTCCCCCAGGCTCTTGGTGTGCCCATGACGATGGCGACACATGTTGTGGCTTTTCGATAGATGGTTGAGAAAGTGGATTGAAGGATGATGAAAGATGGAAAGCCCGGTCTAGGACTTGCCGCAAGGAGAGAAGAGAGAGGAAAGAAAGAAGGAAGAGAGATAGAGAAGAAAAGGAGAAGAAAGAAAAAAGATGGAGGAAGAGGATACGGTGTGCGAATCATCTTCTGCATTCTTCGATATCTTCCTCGGCTTCGACTTCGGGCGCTTTCAACTCTTGGCGTATCATCTGGTAACTATATCTCCGGCAGGTATTCTCTATATACATCGTGGGTGTTCTATGAGATGGATCAAGGAGGGTTTTGTGGCGATCCGACAAACGTCAACATACTACTTGTGTAATCTTTGATTTATGATAATCCAATCCTTGTTGCCAGTGATATATCTGTGTGATTTGTACTGTTGTTTGGTTATTTTGTATTCTCTATGCCGGCTATATGGTGTGATCTCTGTGGGCTCCTGGTTCATCGATCTGTGGCACAACGCTTTTCGGGTGATTTCTATGTGTTCCTTGTTCCTCGATCCATGACAAGACGCTTCCGGTTGCACCCGGTGGATCACTGCGGTGCGTCCGTGACTCGACGGGGTCTCGGGCGGGGACATCGGGGAACCCGGATCCCCAACAGAGTTGTTTGCCATCTGGCGGCTCTGATGAAACATGCCACTTATCTTATCATATTTGACAACAGCAGGACCCCCATAGCGTATCAACACGCTCTGAGTGCTAGGGGCCATTATTCCCATGCGCTAGACCCATTACCCCATGTCTGTCGAATCATAGTGGACCCTGCAATTGTATGGTACAACGGTTGCGCTGAAAAAAATTTGTTCCTAGGCTTGTTGGATCATTTCTCTTTTTTGTTGTTCACTTCTCTTGAAAACAATAGTATTCTAATGATTTTTAAATTAATACATTGATTAAATAATGGAAAAGCTCATCAATAGGCCCAACATTGCGTTGTGGCTACTCTTAAACGTTGACAGCTGCCCCTATGGAAATCCACGAAAGGACTCGCATCCGTACGGCTGGGGTGGGGGTGGGGGTGGGGGTGGGGGGGGGGGGGGACACACTAAAGAAGCACAGTACGGTTCCGTCGATGCTTTCTAAGACATCCCATGCAGGAGCCCAAAGAGGCAACCGAACCCATGATGAAGCACTCACTCAATTCTCCAAATGTAAAAAGGAAAAAAAAATTGCCCAAATTCCGGGAGCTCTGCTTTCCATGGATCTAGAAGTGGGAGGGAGCGCCTAAAAAATGCGTCAGAGATTCGGAGGTCTTTCCTGGGGCGGGGTGTGGGGGGATCCGGCGGATCTTATAACCGCTTACCCTGGAATCAGGTGTGCCTCCCGAAAAAATTTGACGGCCTAGGGGTTCTCGACCTTCGGCGGTTCAATATTTCTATGCTGGGTACATGATGGTGACGTCTTCAGAATGAGGATGGCGGATCTTGGAGGAATATTATCCTTGCACGTTACTTCAGAAGATTCTCCCATATCAGATCGAGGGTAGGGCCTCGGGTTGAATCTCTCACTTCTGGAGAGGCATCCTTAGAGTGAGAGATCTCTATAGAAATGGGTATAGGGTCACCATAGGCGATGGCAGATGGCTCAGCTTCTGGGGGGATGTTTGGATTGGTGACTATCCGTTGGAGCAGCGTTTTCCTGATCTTTTCGCTTTGGCCCGCCGTCCCAGAGCATCGGTCCGCTCCTTGGTGACATTCGAGGCTCAGCGATACCGGTGGCACCTCAGATTCATCCAACCGCTGTCGCCAGTCCTGCGATCTCAACCGGTAGACCTGAAGGCGATTCTTTCTGCCGCTAGCTTTTACCACTCATTAGACGGGGTAAAGTGGAGATGGCATTCCTCGGGTAATTTTTCTGTTAGATCCTTCTACATGAACCTCCTCCCACCGGCGGAAATTTTCCAACCTTCGGCGATGATTTGGCGATCCATGGTTTCCAACAAAGTTAAGATCCTCTCCCTACTGGCGGCGCGGAACAAGATTTTGACAAAGATGAATCTTTTGAAACGGAATAATCCAAGCGTTTCAGACGCGGCCTGTATCTTCATCTATTGCTTGGGTGTCCCCCAGCGAGGCTATTATGGGATCATTTCGAGAGAGCCTGTGGCCTATCCTCCCACCCACGAAATCTTCGCTCCTTATGGTCTTTATGGAGACGTCAGGAGGTCAAGAAGGATATCCGCATTCCGTGAGATATATTGGTGATGAGTATTCTATGGGTCCTCTGGCTGGAACGTAACAGGCAAATTTTCAATGGTCATTCGAGCAGTGCCGATGTCCTGAGAAGGTCGGCTGTTTTCACCTTCAGAATTCGGATTGTACCCTAGTCATCTTCCTTGTCATCTGTAGCTCGAGCCTATTGTAACCATATAGTTTCGTGATTAGTTCTAATAATAACTGGTTGGGGGCTGCCTAACCCTCCCTCCTTTAGGAGGGGTTCTCAAAAAAAAAAAATTGCAGCAGTGTTCTTTCCTAACAATCGACATTGGATGGAGGGAGACTCCGCTACTACGGCACTGCCTATCGTCATAAACTGGGTGATACAGGGCTCCGGTGACCACTTCCTTTGCGACCTCTTGGGGTGCTTTCCGACTATACGTACCAATCAAGCTTATCCCAAAACTAATCAAGCCACTGATCTCTTAAGCATGTGGGCTAAATTAGCATCTCTTTTTATTTATTGGCACGAGGCCTTTCCGTCGGACCTTCTGACTTTGGGCTCGTGCGATGTTTCATGTTGTTTGTTTCCTCGAGTGATTAAATCATAGGTTAACCTTTATTACCGAAAAAAGAAAGAAAGAAGTGAAATATTGTTATTTCCACCTGTGTTTTTCTTTTTTTCATATTTTTTCCAACCAGTTGCATAGTTTTGAAAGTTCGATGGTGAGTGCAGAGATAATCGTTATAACCCAAGATTCCTCATATTGTCCTAAAGATGATAATTGATTAGAAAAAATCAAAGTTTATACGAAATTTTTTAATTCAAGTGAATTGTTTTAAAAGGGTCAATATGATCTATAAAAAATTAATAATAATAAGTAAGTTTGTCACCAATAACCTTAGAAGAGAGAGAGACTAGCTAGGGATTTGGGAGAGAGTGAACCACCACTTATTAGAGCTAACGAGCTTATATATATATATATATATATATATATATATATATATATATATATATATATATATATATATATATATATATATATATATATATATATATATATATATATATATATATATATATATATATATAGAGAGAGAGAGAGAGAGAGAGAGAGAGAGAGAGAGAGAGAGATGGCTGTTACAGTGAGCTGTGGGCTGCCGGGGGGGAAAGTGAGCTGCGGGTATTTTGACCCCCCAAGAAGTTATGGAATTTGATGAAATTTGATGAGGTTGTTGCCTAGTATAAGATGATCATCCTCACCAATTTTTATCAAATTCCAAAACTTCTAGGGGGGGTCAAATGGTCGAAGCAATTTCTGCCGTTCGTAGGCACCGTTAAAATTGCTTCGACCATTTGACCCCCCTAGAAGTTTTGGAATTTGATGAACATTGGTGAGGATGATCATCTTATACTAGGCAACAGCCTCACCAAATTTCATCAAATTCCATAACTTCTTGGGGGGTCAAAATACCCGCAACTCACTTTTCCCCCCGGCAGCCCACAGATCACTGTAACAGCCCTCTCTCTCTCTCTCTCACTTTCTCTCTTTCTCTCTCTCTCTCTCTCTCTCTCTCTATATATATATATATATATATATATATATATATATATATATATATATATATATATATATGAGGAATGGGATGCTGCCTATCAAAGCAGCGTTTTTGCTGCTTTGAGACATTGTTTGACCATCCTAGAAGTTTTGGAATTTGATGAAATTTGGTGAGGGTGTTGTCTAGGGTAAGATGATCATCCTCACAAATTTTCATCAAATTCCAAAACTTCTAAGAGGGTCAAATGGTCGAAGCAAAATGCTACAGATTTTAACGGTAAATGCAGACGACTGATTTTGCTTCGACCATTTGAACCCCCTAGAAGTTTTGGAATTTGATGAAAATTTGTGAGGATGATCATCTTACCCTAGACAACACCCTCACCAAATTTCATCAAATTCCAAAACTTCTAGGATGGTCAAACAATGTCTCAAAGCAGCAAAAAATGCTGCTTTGATAGGCAGCATCCCATTCCTCATATATATATATATATATATATATATATATATATATATATATATATATATATATATATATATATATATATATATATATATATATATATACAAAAATAGGTCACAGACTACCACCACCCCCCCTCTCAAACTCATGGTGGATCAAACATCAACAGTTTGCTAATAAGAAACCGAAATCAATTAATGAGTCATGTGTGACTTCATAAAGAAGTTAGTGATTTAGCTCTATAGAAAAAACATGAGGGAGAGAGATAGTGCATGCTTCATATTGCTTTCGGAAGAAGTAGCAGTCTCTCATGGCAAACTGGGTTGCTAAAAATCTCTATAGCACTCTGGTTATTGCATTGAAAAGCTGGAAGTGGTCGAACAACGAGTAGTCGGATCTCTAGTCCATTCGGCATCAGATAAGACACGTAGGACCAGATACGAAGTTGAGGACAAAAAGTGTGACCGAGTACGGTGCCTCAATAGTAACGAATAATCCGTAGAAGGCACCATAGCAGGCAAAGCGAGGGGTCTCGACAAACTGGCTAATGATACTGACTACATGCGAAATATCGGACCTAGTGATAAAGAGGTAGACTAGCTGACCAACAATCTCTTTTTATCGAGTAGGATCGGAAAGCGGCTCGCTGCTTTACTCACTACAATGTCATTTTGCTTATTCTTCAGTACCTTCAGGGCACCGTCACTCAGTCGCTCTTTCTATCATCAACTTTGTCTTTGGTCCTACATGCCTACTCTGATGCCTACTGGGCTGAAGATCCAACTAATCGCCGCTCAAATGCGTTTTCATCATCTTTCCCTCCAAAAGCACTATTTAGATTATGAGAACTTTATTCTCATATTGCTTGTTGTAAAGTGTGTAGAGGGGTATATAATGGGGATGCTCATCTTCCTTATTGTTTTGAATGAGAAAGAGGGTTTATTGTGCACTTGATCCATGTACACCACATCGTGCATGCACGACATGGGCCATAGCGCACTAGTGGCGCTTAGCAGGGGTGGATCTAAGAGTTGGCTCGGCCGGGCTACAGCCCAGCCGAGATTTAGTTAAAAACATTGCTTTTTCAGCCCAGCCCAGCCCAGCCCCACAGTTAGCCCAGCCCGCCTTAAAGGTAAAGCCCACCCGGATCTCCTAAAGACCTAGAACCGTTCGATTCGTTGGGGTTGGGGAGCAGATATAGCAGCGGCGCCGGTCTCATCTCCCCAAATCCCCATTCTCCCGTAGTCTAGACCCGGCACTGGCAGGAGCCTCGGGACGACAGCAACACCGAGAGTCGAGGCGTCTACTATGAGTTTGAGCGACGGTCAGGTGTGCGTGGCGTTGGGACCGTGGCCGCTCGGGCATGGTGACAGCAGGGATGCAGCCTGCAGGTGAGTTTTCCCTTCCCCTTCTTCTTCTTCTTCTTCTTGTTTTGGATGAATGGATTATTTGGATTTAGCCTCTAGGGCTGATTTTCGGATGGATCAGATGATTCGGACCGGAAAAGAACATCAAAAAATTTTGGATTTTTTTGGATCGGAATCATCGGATGCTTTCGGACTTTTTGGATCGAAAATCGGAATTTTTAGAATACTCAGCACCCTTCCGATTTCAATCCGATTATTTTTGGAACTTTCGGAATTCGGATTTAATTATATGGTGCCAAAATCGAAATTTTTCTGATCGGTTTCGGACGGAATCAGAATTTTTGTTCCAACTTGCACGAATCAAAACTCGAAATAGCTAGTCTCTTATTCTTCTTCTTTTTGAATCAAAACCCGAAACAGGCCGAGAATTTCTATTTTTTTCTTCTTAATCTTAGCCCTAAATCATGCTAGTATGACGGTATTGCCGGAATTTTTGAAGTTATTATTTTGGGAATTATCAGCACCCTACCAGATTTTGCAAATTCTCAAGTAATATGTAAATATAGGATGTGGGCCATGTGGGCCTTGTGGGGAAATGGGAATGCAAAAATGGAGCTGCCCTTATTTATTGTGCAGAGATATCTGAACTATAAAAATACGAATCCATACAATTATACAAATCCAACTTTAAGAACATTTGTCTATTTTTGCATTATGTTTTTTTTTCTCTAACATGTATTACCAATAATTTAGAGGCACATAAAAGTTCGATTCTACCAGATTGAAACCCGAACCCACCCAGCTTGTGTATAGACCCGAACCAACCCAACCCAACCCACACTAAGGTCGGGTTGGTTCGGGTCGGTTTTCGGGTTGGGAGTTGGTCTAAAAAATAATGATTATCGACTATTTACTAGCAAACTAAAGGTCCATGTTGGGCTTTAGGTGTTAGCCACCCGTTGAGTTCTCTTTGTAGTTGGTTCAACATTAGCAAACAAATAACGTTTACGCGGGTGCTAGTGTGAATGTGTGATGCAGCCCAAAAGTCCAAACCCGTGACATATTTAATTATGTGGACTAATATATATAAGTTCAGTTCAAACCTTGGTCGATTTTGAGGATTTCCAATCCAATCCAAACCGAACTGAGATTGGAATCCAATCCAATCCAATTAAAGTCGGTTTGGATTGAATTGGATGGTAGGTTTGGCCTTTGACCGATACACATGTTGGGCTTTTTTTCCCCTTCTATTAGAATCTAGTTTTAACTTTAAAAAAATAATAATTGTTGTCAAATTATTAAGTCTAAATAAGATTTGTAACTGATTTTGACCCCCCCTAGAATTTTTGTCGGTTCTCGATTTTACCTGACCCAAGTTGCACCTATTGGCAAGTCTAATACTCTAATATTAATTAAAACGAGGGTAATTTAGTATATAATTTTTAATTTTTTATTTTTTTTGGAGGGGGAGTAAGTCAAATTTGTCAAATATTTTTTGTACTCACTCATGATAACATATAATCTTCAAATTTTGTTATTGTAGGTTATAATGTGAGATCCTCAAATGTTCAAGCAAAAAAAAAATATTAATTCATTCTTTAAGAAAAGAGATAATCAGTCAATAAGTGAGACGCCTTCTCCTTCTACTATTGATGATCTCAATGAGCGACCTTCTAAGTCTCTCAGAGTCGAAGTTAAAGAAGGCAATTCTTTTGAACGTGATCTAGGATTACGTCGTCCAATATCAATATATCCTATTAATCAATGTGATGATGTTCGAAGAGCATATATCAACATGGAGTCATGTCAGCCAAAATTAGCATAGTATCCATGCTCCTAGATGGCAAGCAATATCGTCGATTTCAATATTCTTGGTTCATACAATTTCCTTGGCTTGAGTATTCTGAAACAAAAGACGGAGCATTTTGCTTTCCATGCTTTCTTTTTTATAGTGATCCGTCAAAGTTTTCGGTATTTACTGTTAAAGGAATTAAAAGTTGGAAGATGATTAATAATGGAGATAATTGTGCATTTATGCATCATGTAAGGGTTTCTTGTTCACCACATAATATAGCTATACGCAATTGGGATAACTTAAGAAACTCATCTCAACATATTGATAAAGTGATAAATGCATAATCTTCACAACAAGTTTTACAGAATCAGTTGCGGATCAAAACTACAATAGGGAGCACTAAGTGGCTTGCAATGTAAGCATGTGCTTTTAGAGGTCATGATGAATCTTTGGAGTCCTCTAACCGTGGCAATTTTATTGAATTGATAAAGTATTCGGCAATGTTAAATAAAGAAATTACAGAAGTTGTTTTAAAAAATACTCCAAAAAATGCCAAGTATACTTCACCAACGATTCCAAAGGAGATATTGAATATTCTTGCAAATAAAGTAGGAAATAAGACTCGTGAGAAAGTTGGGGATGCGAAATTTTGTATTCTTGTCGACGAAGCACTTGACCAATCTAATAGGGAACAAATGGCTATTGTTCTAAGATTTAATGATTGCGATAGTTTTGTTCGAGAGCATTTTTTCGTGGTTGTGGGTGTTGATGACACTACTTCATTGACTCTTAAAAAAGAGATATGCAATGTCCTTATTCGTTACAATCTCCAAGTTGAAAATATACGAGATCAAGGGTACGATAGTGCTAGCAACATGCACGGTGCATGGAATGAATTACAGGCATTATTTCTCAAAGATTATCCATATGCATATTATGTACATTATTTTGTTCATCGACTACAATTAGTATTAGTTGCGGTATCCAAAGATGTGTATGATATTTGGCTATTCTTTTCAAAGTTGGGTTCTATTATTAATCTTGTCAGTACTTCTTCCAAACGTTATTCTGAGTTAAAATCTGCTTGTGAAGCTGAAATTGCAGATATGATATCTTTTGAAGAATGTGAGACTGATACAGGGGCTAATCAAATTCATACTTTGCAACGAGTCGGAGCTACTCGTTGGAGCTCACATTTGGTTTTGTTAGCAGGTTGATTGATATGTTTTGTGCAACTTGCACAGTTCTTGAAAGTATAATTAAGAATGGACTTAACAACAATATACGTGTGAAGTTATGGGCGCTTATAAAGCGATGAGATCCTTTGAGTTTGTGTTTATATTACATTTGTTGAATAAGTCATAGGAATCACTGATGTACTTTGTCAAGCATTGCAACACAAATCTTAAGACATCTTAAATGTTTTGAATTTAGTCTCAATTACAAAAAAACTTCTTCAAAAAATTAAGATAATATAATTGGGATACTTTCATTAGAAATATGACATCATTTTGTGAAATGAATGCTATTGATATACTTGATATGAGTGCTCGTTATATGGAGGGTACACGTCATTCTTATCAGCAATATAACTATATTATAGTTAAGCATCACTTCCGTATTGATATATTTAATGCTACGATTGATTTTCAGTTGATGGAGTTAGATAAAATATTCAAAACCGATCAATGGAACTCCTTATTTTTAGCTCGGCTTTGGATCCTAGTGATGGATTCAAATCATTTAATATTGAAAGTATTTACAATCTTGCCACGAAATTATATCCTTAATATTTTAATCAAGTTGAGATACATACTTTGAGAAATCAGTTAGAGCATTATGAGTTTGATGTACATTGTCATTCAAAGTTTCAGAATATGTTTTCTCTTTTTGAATTATGTTGAAGATTGGTTGAAATAAGAAAGTCAAAAATTTACTTCTTGATTTATAAATTGGTTCATCTTGTGTTGACTTTATTTATTTCTACGGTAACGACAGAACAAGCTTTTTTGGTTATGAAACTTGTTAAAATAATACTTCGCAAAAAGATGGAGGATGAGTTTCTTGCGGATTACATGATTGTCTGCTTTGAAAGAGATCTTGCTAAAAATATTGATTCAGATTCGATAATTGATGAATTCTACTCTCTGAAGTATCGCATGTCACAACTTCAGTAATGTATTTATATTTGCATTACATGTTTATTTATTGTGTTGTCATTTTTTTTTAGCTTATGGTCTGTTTTATGTATCTTTTTAATATTAATAAAGTTTTCTCGTACTATTGATATTCGTTTAAAAAAATATATTTATTTTTTCTTTATTGTATACAATAAAATTTTTATTATAAAAAAATTAATTTAGGTTCAGCCCAGCCCAAAATAAATTCCTGGCTACACCCCTGGCGCTTAGCACGACACATCGGTACAAGTCGCTCAAGGAGTTTTTCCTTTGGCTAAGATTCAGCTTGTTTGGGTTAACTCGAGTCCGGTTTCAAGATGAGTTAACTCGGTGGATCACCCAATAGTTCGATTAGATTCTGGATCTGAGTTTGACCATGGTTGACTTAGCAGTTTACACCCATTGGGCCAGCATGTGCTGATGGGATTAATTGATGGTACATTTGAACAATTGCCTGTTAGGTTACGTTTGGCACTTGTTGGTTTTAGCTATTGAACCTTTGGGTTGACAATTGGATTAGGTGGTTGACCCCGGGGTTGCAATAGGCAGCCATTGGAGGGAGGGTTGGGCCATTAGGTGCTTTTAGCATCCACTCAGCCCAAGTGAGTGTCATTTTGGGGTGCCAATCTACTTATAAAAAGAGGCTTCGGTTTTGCCCAAAACCGCACCGAAACCGCATCGTTGCCATCCCTAATCCAAACCCGTTTCGAAACAGAGTCTCCCTCTCTCTTCACCTATAAATAACTTTTTCAGAATTATTCTAAGTGTGTCAAAATTTCTACAGTGATTTCATTATTTTTGTTCAATATATAACCAGAAAGACTTGTCGTATCTTGAAAGCGGTTTTGTAACAACAATCTCACTTTATGAAAGAAAATGAATAATGCATTAAAGAAAGCATATATTTGGTTCATTTCTTAAATAAGCCTAATTAAATTAAACTTCAGGATTGGGTTGGCTTGTTTAATAACCGAGCCGAGCTGAGCCGAGCTTTGATCTACTTGAGCTAGGCTTATTTATTAAATGAGCCTAAACTTCGAGCTAGGGTTTGCTCAATTAGTGATCGAGCTTGTTCCCGAACTCTAGAATCAGTCAAAAACGTTGACTATATATGTTAGGCTTATTCAAGCCTTTTATGAGGCTTGGCTCATTTATTAAACAAGCCTAAAGTCCAGGCTTGGGCTTGGCTCGATTAGTAATTGAACAAACTCAAAGGAGCTTTTATCGAGCTTGTTTGTGAGCTGCTCACGAACAACTTGGTTCATTTGCAGCCTTGGATGAAACCAACGAGCTCTTGGCCCAATGGTAATTCCTCTCTCCATGTGTTATTAAAACCGCATGTTTCTTAGAGAATGAAAATTGCAATTTTAAGGCGGCTCGGAGTGCCCTTGTCTGCCCCCCCTGGATCTAGGGTATCAGCTCCCCCTTCTTGGCCTCCTCAGACACCTGCGACGGCTCTAGGGAGACCAGGACTTCGGTTGTGCTTTTCACGGAGGGATCTGTCCCCCTTCATCTCCCTTTGTGAATAGGGGCTCCTCCGGCAGCCGGCTTTTATGTTCGTCATGCTGAGACGCGTGGAGACCCTCTGCCTTGATCGACGACCCCCTCTCAACATCGGGGGCACCGCACGATTCCTCGCCGGGGGAGTAGATCTGGCCCCGACCCCCTTGTTGGCGGTGATGGTTTTCTAAATCGGCCTCTACTAGCCGGCGGTGTGGGTCCTGGAGCTGCGGTGGTGGATGCGTTCAACGGCAGCGGTTGGAGCTACTGCGTACTCCTCCAATTTGGCCGACCTACTGGAGATGATGGCGCTGGAATATCTGTTTTTTGGCTTTTTTGTGGTTGTGTTTCACCTCATGTGGCGTGGTCTTGTAGTATGCTGGTGTGGCGATTTCCCCAGCCTGATTGGCGGCCTTATTACTCGCTGGAGGTGGCAGTCTTCCCCTCTGTTGCGCCAGCATGTGGCACTGTGGGGGTCCGATTGTGACCCCTGCCTTCATGATGAACCAAAAAAATAAAATTACGATTTTTTGGTTTAGCTCTATATATAATGCCCGAGTGGGAGGACCAAGTTGCATATTTAATAGAACTTCCCCCTTAATTAGGGCCATGTAGCTTCACTGGAGCCAAGACTTGGCCCACCACACACACACGTGCATGCACATCAAGCTGGGCCGACCAAGCACAGGTCGGGTCGCCAGTTACCCAAGCATTGTTAGGTTCGTTGAATCTGGTTGTATACTCGGACGCATGGAAATGTTACCTGACATAGCTATGAATGCTTTTAAGTGCGAGAATCATTATTACATGCAGGGCTATAAATGTTGGGAGGTAAATTGGGGAGTATTTTGGCTGAGGACCTCTATATAAGATAGGGTCAAGGGAAGCCAAAGACATACCAACAAGCTAAGAACTCTCCTCTCTCTACAACTTTCTCTCTTTCGATCTGCTTTGGTATCTTGAGTACGTACTGCTTGAGAGTCCCTAGTCCTTCTTGCACGTGCTGGAAAGAAAAGCCTATTGTTGTATACTGAGGAGCATATACGAAGGAGGTAGGGAGCACATTCAGAGGATCACCAGAGTGGAAATGTTCATACTTTTAGGATATTGTGTCCATACACAAGCCTCAACTATTTCTTAAAGCGATAAGTCATTAATTCAAATCTCCTTCACGCTCTTCGCCAAAGCTGCATATCTCTGTAGACAACCTCTAGATTCTCCTTCCATCTGATAGACAACAAATACCTTCCCCAACACCATGTTGGAGAGGTTCCACGTTCGACTCCCGGTATGGACACTGGGGAGCGAACTTTCCCTCAAGGCTATCGCGCCTTGTTTGCATGTGTAAATTCTGGTTGTTGATGTCATGTCCACGAGATTATGGAATTTAATAAATATCAACCATGCTACCTTCCCCCGTTTTGATCTCTGAACCACTTTTAGCCCTTGCTCTAGCACCCTGTCGTCTGGCAGATGACAGTAGGAGTGTCAGTCTAGAGCCAAAGAGAGTAATTTGCAATGTTGACCAGTATAATGGTGTAGACACACGAATTTCGTATGACCCGGACCCGACTTACGTGTGCCAACGCGGATGCAAACCCGATGCGTAGACCCGACTCGCACGCACCAGTGCGGACCCGGACCTGATTCGCACCTAGCAAAAGAGGAGCGGACCCCACGCTTAAAGGGGGGGCCGGCCCCTACTAGGGTCCGAACCCCATGGGGCCGGCCCTACTAGGACCCGAATCCCATGGGGCCGGCCCTACTTGGACCCGAACCCCATGGGGGGCCGGCCGGCCCTGCAAGGAAAAAGAAAAGAAAGGAAAGAAAAGAAAGGAAAGAAAAGAAAAGGAAAGAAAAGAAAGAAAAGGAAGTAAATACCACCATGCGCGGGGGGAGGTTGCGTATGACGTCTGCACATACGCGGATCTGCGCCGATCCCTCGATCCGACGCACAAGAAGAAGCGCCCGATCACCATCGATTTCGTGCACAAAATCCAGCCATAATTGCCCCGCCAGGAAAGGAAAGCGAATGAAGACTTATTCCCCTCATCAATGGATGAATAAATCTTGGGTAATTATGAGGGAGATATTAAAGGGATTTTAAATTAAAACTTCCCATATCTCTCCCCCCCCCCTTTGCCTATAAATAGAGGGGGTAGGGGAAGGTTCAAGGGGTCGATCGGTTGAAGAATGAAGACGAAGCGCGGGAGCTCTGCAGAAGAGGAGACGCTTCTTCACCGACCCAAGGCTTCACGAGGCACGGGCAAGCCTGTCCCGCCGGGATCGGCTTAGTCCATTGAAAGCCCTCATCAACGTGAAGACCCTTGCACACGAAGATCAAGACCTCGACTGTAATGACCGGAATTAGTAAAAAAAAAAAAATAGAGAAAAGGAAAATGAAAAAAAAAAAAATTTAAACCTACAACTAAAACCCTTCACCCATACCCGACCCAGCCCAACCCGTGACCCTACCCCCCCTTCCCCTCTCTCTCTTCTCTCTCTCTCTATCTCTCTCTCTCTCTCCCTCTCTTCTCCCCCATTATCCGCCCCCCCCTACCCTGCCAACCCCCCTGCCACCGCCTCCCCTACCAACTGCCGTGCCGCCACCTACCCTGCCAACCCCCCTGCCGTCGCCGCCCCTATTACCTGCCGCGCCGCCCCTACCCGTCCGCCGCCCCCTCACCTCACAACCCTATCGCCCTGCTCTCCCCTTACCTTCACCTCTAATGCGCTGCTCTCTCCTCACCCCCGATCCCTGAAAACCCGTCCCCGATCTCCACTCAACCTCCCCCTCTCAATCACTTCCCCTCCCTCACCTCAAATCCCTGAAATCTCGGCCACCTTGACTTCACCCATTACCCATTCCGCCTCCCTCCTTCTATAAATTAACCCCAAACCCAGCCCAAACCCCTATCCCTTTCACCCTCTCGATCTCATCTCTTCTTCTCTCAATTTCATCTCTATCTCTCTTTCTTTGTGGTGTGCGACCACCAGGTGCATGACGAGGAGGGGTAGTGCATAACCGGCTAAAGCAAGGGAGGATGGTGCTGGAGCTTGGAGGGGAGGAGCCCATGATCAGATTCAAAAACCCCGATCAGGTCAGCCACTTCTTCGTCTCCCTTGTTTTTCCCTTTGATCTTGTTGATACCAGCCCGACGAACCCATGCCCTTTTCCTTTTTCTGTGTGGATCCGACCAATCCCTAGCCCCTGTCGCCTTCCGTTCGACGCGACCTTGGCCACCGGTCACGTGGTCGACGGTGGTGCAATCGGCGAGACCTGACCAAGCCGCATGATTAGGCCCCTTACCCTCTTATGATTGTTGTTGCGACAATTGCAGAGCCTGTCTGGTGATTGAGCAACCTATGATGCCCAACTAGTCTTGTCGATCTCTCTTGTTCTTTTTTTTTTTTCTCTCGCAGTTGCTGTTGTTGGCTCTTTGACCGAGCAAACCTAGTCAATCCTCGGTTTAGGATCACACCTTGTCAGTCACGGCTGAGCACCCAAGCGGAAACCTCGGTTGGGACCACTATATTTTTCGCCTTTGTTGTGGTGTTGGCAGCAGGCCCGACGACTGATTCGCAAAGTCGTAACCCAATCACTGACCCTTACTAAGCCCTTGACCGAAACAACCCAGTGATGTAGGAATTGCATCCCCTAGCCCCTTGTGAGCCCTTCGAGTTAATTCTAATTTGTTACCTGTGATTGTGACCTACATCTCTAATAGAGCGCATGGGAATGGCATGTAGTGCTTAATGCAGCTATAGGCTAATGATGGGCATCCTTTTCCCCTTGTTTTCCTTCGGTTCTTTTGGAGGATGGTGATGGAGTTAGATTGATAGTTTTGATCTATTATGGTCATAATTGCTAATAGAGTAAAGTCAGGCCAGATCACACCTGAGTAACCCTCGTGCCCATCATATCGTCCCCGGATTCAGGTGGATGGCGAATCAAACCTCAACCTTGTCCGAAACCCCCCCCTTGGTAGTAATGCTGAAGGCTTTTCGGAGCATAAGGCACGTCAGTAGTAGCACCCGACGCGGATGCGACCGTTTAGATGGAACAATACAGTTGAGCTATAGTACGACCCTCGGCATCGACAATGCCGACCGATTGAGGTCACACCATTAGGGGCATCGTTTTGTGTGTCAGTAGACCGATGTTCGATGACGCTAAAATTTTCTCGACTCGGCCAACTCAGGCCTAACCCTGTTTTATTTAGTTGCGTTAAACACCTTGTTATAGTCTTATTAGTAACGTATGAATATATGCAAATTACCAGTTCGTGACCGGGATGATCCAGCCGTGGACGGAGCAGAGACATATCAAAAGCAGTTAACGGGAGTTTGTGCGCGATCGACAACCAGGTGACATCTACTACCTTTGCGTGGTCTTTAATAGTGGGAAATGAGAATAACTAAAGGTAGGTATCCATAACGCTGCATGCGGGTCCCGCCGGACATCGCCGCATGTGGTCGAGTGGACCCCGCCTTGCATGCGGAGTCGCGAGTCCGGCGACGCATGCTTAAAAATATTAATAATTAAATAATAATCTTTCTACTGTTTGCTTGGACACCGTAAGTAGGAATTCCCTTAAGTTTTTAAAATTAATAACTAAATAATAATTATCGGGTCCCACACTCGTAAGTGGAGTGTGGAAACCCGAGCACACGAGAATACAGGTGAGAGTAATTTAGGCTTATTGTAATGCATGGGTTGTGAGCAAGGTACGAATCCCAGGGTAAAATATCGAAGCTATTTTAATATTATAATAATCTATCGTGTGGAAAGATTGGATCCCATGCGCGCAAGGGACGTGAACCACCCTGCACGCACAGCCGAAGACCAGTAGGCTAGGGAGTCACGGGCAAGGGTTGTGGTAAAGCCAATAATAGTAGCCCTTTAGTAGGGATTGGCCTAGCAACTCTGTCCCGGGGTGGTTGAAGCCCCCAAAGTAACGCAAGTGGGGCGATAGAGCTCCACCGTGAAAGATGAAAAATATCTTATAATTATCTGGATGATTTGTGCATGGTGGATGCACGGCGAGAGAGTTGGCCCTCTATATCGAAATAAAAGGCCCTATAGTAATGCCCGACCGGGGGTAGGATGAACAAAATATCCGGGGTTTACTTTAGAATATATGATTTATAATGTAATTCATAATTAAGCACTGTAGAATATCTAATGGACTATATGATAGATAACCTAGGGACAGTAGGAATTGCATGTGAACATAGACTACTGATAGGCTTAGGTTAACCTTCTGTAAATTTTGAACTGCTTATGTAATTTAATTCAATTAAATATGTCGTCTCATATTATTAAAGACTATAGGATGTCACTAGCCATTAATTTGTCTAATCTCCCAATTTCCCATTGGGGGCTACTCTTTCCCATGAGTAGACTCTCCTGCAGGTCCAAAGGTTCGGGAGTAGCAGTGGGAGGCCGGAGGCAGTTTTAGGGTTTCAGTAGTATTTTATTTTGGTATGTAGTTTCGTGGAAATGTAATGGGTGGATATTGTATAAGAATCAGTTAGTTTAAGATTAGTTAATTGTTAAAAGCATTGACACAGCTGGAGTTATTTTGGGTAGGCCTCTCCTTAAGGCCACAAGCCTAGGGTAGTTCACAGTGAAAATATAAGTATCTAAATGGCCTAATTGACTAGCCCTGTAGATAGGACCCCTAGACCAGTGTGCTGAGTGTCAGGGAGAGGGTGAGATTCCTAGCTCGCCGTCGGAGGCTTGAGCCTCGTGCTCCCTTAGAGGGATTCCTGTTAGCATGTGATGGCGCCGACAGGCCACACATGCTGAGAGGATAACACGGTTGAAGGTCGAGCATGATCATCTCTCTGCCGAAAATTAAGTTTTAAAATATTCATTGTTTCTCCCTCCTTCTTCAATTATGAGAGAGTCACAGCCCTGTGAGAAACCCTAATTGGTATAGATAGGCGAGTAGACCCTAAACCATTTTGTTTTCCTCATTTCACACCCCAGGGATCGGTTCTAGATTTCTGGGGCGTGATAGCTGGTATCAGAGCTTAGGGATATGATTCATGGGATTAGGATTGTAGAAATTGAAGCCTAGGTCGTGGAGTCATAATATTCTAATAGGAGTTGTATTGTAGATGGCGGGTACTAGAAGAAGTAACGGAGCAAGTTCGTCCTCTGAACCTGACGGTACAATAAGGATGATGGAGATGCTCCAAGGAATGGCCACCATGGTTCAACAGCAACAGACAGCAGCCCAGCAGCAGACTGCTTTAGCTCTGACTGCCCTTGCCCAGGCACAGGCTCGTCAGCTCATAGAGGGCGAGCGTCAAGGGAGACTTTTGAAGGACTTCAAGGCGATGGGACCTCCAACTTTCAAGGGAGAGCCGGACCCCTTGCAGGCAGATCGATGGTTTCAACAGATAAGAAGGTCCTTGATATTTTGGAGGTCGTTGGAGACCGACGAGTCACTCTCGTATCTTATCAGTTTGAGGCAGAGGCTGACTTCTGGTGGCAGTCGGTCTTGCGTTCAAGAACAGCTGATCATGGAGCTATCTCCTGGTTAGAGTTTGAGGAACTTTTTCGGAGGAAGTTCTTCCCGGTGACTGTGCAAAACCGGATGGAGATGGAGTTTTTGGCTCTTTCCCAAGGGTCTCTTACTGTGGCACAGTATGAGGCCAAATTCTCAGAGCTTGCGAGGTACGCACCACACCAGGTGGTGACTGACGCCCAGAGGGCAAAGTGTTTTGAGCATGGACTAAAGTC
Organism: Chamaelirium japonicum; assembly: GCA_947650365.1. Lineage (NCBI taxonomy): Eukaryota > Viridiplantae > Streptophyta > Magnoliopsida > Liliales > Melanthiaceae > Chamaelirium > Chamaelirium japonicum. Next base: position 104,959,845 of record OX393549.1, read on the forward strand.
AAAAATCAGAGGTAGGGTTACAGCCTTCTTAGGTCAATCCTATGAGGAGTTAGTTACTCGAGCGTTGGCCATTGAACAAGAGTTGAGAGAATCTCGCAAGACCCAAGAACAACGTCAGGTAGACCACCCTAGTAAAAGGTATAAGATTTCATCTGAACTACCAGAGGGTGGACAAGGGAAGAAGAATGGAGGGCTACGACTTTGTTATCGCTGCAAGCGGGAAGGACACATTCGCAACACTTGTCCTTTAGGAAAAATATGCTTCAATTGTGGACAAGGAGGTCATATAAAGAGGGATTGCCCCGATTCACGTCTATGATGTAAGGGTTTAATATGTATGAAAAATGTGTGATGTGTTTTTATCCTTATAGAATATAACATATAAATATAGTAAAATTTTAGAGCGCATAGAGGTATGAGGTCCTCCTTTTGTTAGTTATTGTTGTTTTCCGTTGACCTTTAGCATTAGAAACCTAGCTGGTATTTTAGGACTTCTTAATCTTCGTTGACCCTTAGTACTAGAGACCTAGCCGGTATCTTAGGATTCCTTGATTCTCCTTTGACCATTAGTATTAGAGGCCTAGTTGGTATTTTTAGGATCGTCCATTATTTAGTTTTAGGTATAATAATTGGATTGGTCCTCATGTTAGTTTTCTCCGGTGCATCGCCGGTTATAATAAAGCTTATTTGTCATGTTTAAATAAATCCTATGAGTAGTAATGATGACCTTTGGGGCAGTGGTTTCAAAGAGTGTACCAGGAGATGGAAATCTCAGGTAGTAGTTGAGTTCATATGGTTCCCAAATTTCGGAATGTCTCGATGGAGACCCTCGCGACAGGATACGCACTGTTCCTCGAGAACTTTGGCGGTGGATTATGACTGTCCGGTAGAGGACATTGTGAGGCTACGCACTTTCTCTTCGGAGGATTTGGCGGATACATACGCACTGACTCTTCGGAGGCTTTGGCGGTTGGTTTCGTAGTTCCTGTTGGAACTTGCGGTAGAGCGTGCACTGTTTCTTCGGAAACTTTGGCAGCTGGCAGAGCTTGCACTGTTCCCAATCGGAACTTTGGCAGCTGGTTACGCAGTTCCTGTTGGAACTTGCGGCAGAGCGTGCACTGTTTCTTCGGAAACTTTGGCAGCTGGCAGAGCTTGCACTGTTCCCAATCGGAACTTTGGCAGCTGGTTACGTAGTTCCTGTTGGAACTTGCGGCAGAGCGTGCACTGTTTCTTCGGAAACTTTGGCAGTTGGCAGAGCTTGCACTGTTCCCAATCGGAACTTTGGCAGCTGATTACGCAGTTCCTATTGGAACTTGCGGCAGAGCGTGCACTGTTTCTTCAGAAACTTTGGCAGCTGGTAGAGCTTGCACTGTTCCCAATCGGAACTTTGGCAGCTGGTTACGCAGTTCCTGTTGGCACTTGCGATAGAGCGTGCACTGTTTCTACGGAAACTTTGGTAGCTGGCAGAGCTTGCACTGTTCCCAATCGGAACTTTGGCAGCTGGTTACGCAGTTCCTATTGGAACTTGCGGCAGAGCGTGCACTGTTTCTTCGGAAACTTTGGCAGCTGGCAGAGCTTGCACTGTTCCCAATCGGAACTTTGGCAGCTAGTTACGCAGTTCATGTTGGAACTTGCGGCAGAGCGTGCACTGTTTCTTCGGAAACTTTGGCAGCTGGCAGAGCTTGCACTGTTCCCAATCGAAACTTTGGCAGTTAGTTACGCAGTTCATGTTGGAACTTGCGGCAGAGCGTGCACTGTTTCTTCAGAAACTTTGGCAGCTGACAGAGCTTGCACTGTTCCCAATCGGAACTTTGGCAGCTGGTTACGCAGTTCCTGTTGGAACTTGCGGCAGAGCGTGCACTGTTTCTTCGGAAACTTTGGCACCTGGCAGAGCTTGCACTGTTCTCAAAAGGAACTTTGGCAGCTAGTTACTCAGTTTTTGTTTGGACTCGCGGGGGAGAGAGTGCACTGGCTAGACGGTAGTGACGTTGAGATGACATTGAGATACTTGAGTACTAGAGTATTGTTAATAACCACGCTAACGGACTTGCTTATCTTTTTTGAAAATTAAGAATGCATTATCAGTTGGAATCTTAAAGAATAGTGATTATTTAGGAGATTCACTTAGCTTTGTTTTTAATCGTTTTAGTTTAGAACCGATCAACCAATCTTGTAGAAAGATACTGTCAGTATAAGGTGAAGTCGTGTCGGTATCCTAGTTTTCGGCTCTATTTGGTCAGTAGGTTAGTTGTTCTCGTAGTTCAATATTTTCTACGCGGGTAATAGGTTTCCTCGTATATCTGAATTGTGCATCATAGTGTATCTTTTAGAAGGTTTCAAAGTCTTGTGATAATAACATAATTGGGAGTGTTAGTGTTAGGCTTTTTATTGAGCGTCAGCGTTTTTTTTTTTTATTCATCATTGTTCTATTCTTATTCTCGTTCATTTGTGGTTTAGTGTGTTACCTGGGATTCAATATTTTCTAGGTTAATTAGTGTGTATGTTGGGATATCCAATTCATATCTTTGTGGTGTTTTTCTTGTAGGTTAATAGGGTAGTAGTGGTTGTGTAGGTAATAGGGGCATTTGCTCTAGAGAGATATCTCATAGGAGTTAAGTCTAGGCGTATTAGTACGAGTTATCTAGTTGTCTTCAATTCGATTTTAAAGGTGTAAGGGTATAGGTCTATACATTTCTGTTTTAGTATCGTTATTTGAGAATGTCTCGTAATCTTGTTTTGTGAATCAGGATTACTACCTCACTTCTGAATAAGGGGGACGCTCCTTATCCAGAAAAGAGAATAATCGGGATTCACAAAAAAATTTATTTGTCCATAGTAGTTAGGACCACGATTGGACATTATGCCTTGTGTGAGCTCCACGAGCGCCTAATGTTCTAATCCTATCCTAATAATTATGTGACTCGATTGTATAAGTTCGGGTAGTAGTCTAGCCAGTGGCAGAGACTTTCCTTTTGGGTATGATTGGTGTATTGATTGAACTTCTCGAGGGCAGTATTAGAAAGGATAAAGTGCCAATTGTGAATTCGTCTTCGTTACTTTTGTAGTATATGTTGGTGGGATTATAACATCAGTTTAGTAATTAAATTTTCGGGACGAAAATTCTATTAAGGTGGGTAGGATGTAATGACCGGAATTAGTAAAAAAAAAAAAACCAGAGAAAAGGAAAATGAAAAAAAACAAAAATTTAAACCTACAACTAAAACCCTTCACCTATACCCGACCCAGCCCAACCCGTGACCCTAACCCCCCTTCCCCTACCAACTGCCGCGCCGCCCCCTACCCTGCCAACCCCCTGCCGTCGCCGCCCCTATTACCTGCCGCGCCGCCCCTACCCGTCCGCCGCCCCCTCACCTCACAACCCTGTCGCCCTGCTCTCCCCTTACCTTCCCCTCTAATGCGCTGCTCTCTCCTCACCCCCGATCCCTGAAAACCCGGCCCCGATCTCCACTCAACCTCCCCCTCTCAGTCACTTCCCCTCCCTCACCTCAAATCCCTGAAATCCCGGCCACCTTGACTTCACTCATTACCCATTCCGCCTCCCTCCTTCTATAAATTAACCCCAAACCTAGCCCAAACCCCTATCCCTTTCACCCTCTCGATCTCATCTCTTCTTCTCTCAATTTCATCTCTATCTCTCTCTCTTTGTGGTGTGCGACCACCAGGTGCATGACGAGGAGGGGTAGTGCATAACCGGCTGAAGCAAGGGAGGAGGGTGCTGGATCTTGGAGGGGAGGAGCCCATGATCAGATTCGAAAACCCCGATCAGGTCAGCCATTTCTTCGTCTCCCCTGTTTTTCCCTTTGGTCTTGTTGATACCAGCCCGACGAACCCATGCCCTTTTCCTTTTTCTGTGTGGATCCGACCAATCCCTAGCCCCTGTCGCCTTCCGTTCGACACGACCTTGGCCACCGGTCACGTGGTCGACGGTGGTGCAATCGGCGAGACCCGACCATGCCGCATGATTAGGCCCCTTACTCTCTTATGATTGTTGTTGCGACAATTGCAGAGCCTGTCTGGTGATTGAGCAACCTATGATGCCCAGCTAGTCGTGTCGATCTCTCTTGTTCTTTTTTTTTTTCTCTCGCAGTTGCTGTTGTTGGCTCTTTGACCGAGCAAACCTAGTCAATCCTCGGTTTAGGATCACACCTTGTCAGTCACGGCTGAGCACCCAAGCGGAAACCTCGGTTGGGACCACTATATTTTTCGTCTTTGTTGTGGTGTTGGCAGCAGGCTAGACGACTGATTCACAAAGTAGTAACCCAATCACTGACCCTTACTAAGCCCTTGACCGAAACAACCCAGTGATATAGGAATTGCATCCCCTAGCCCCTTGTGAGCCCTTCGAGTCAATTCTAATTTGTTACCTGTGATTGTGACCTACATCCCTAATAGAGCGCATGGGAATGGCATGTAGTGCTTAATGCAGCTATAGGCTAATGATGGGCATCCTTTTCCCCTTGTTTTTCTTCGGTTCTTTTGGAGGATGGTGATGGAGTTAGATTGATAGTTTTGATCTATTATGGTCATAATTGCTAATAGAGTTGTGGGTGCAAATTTTGGCATAAATCTACCACGGGACCCACCAGCCCTGCCTGGTGGGCCCACGAGGACTACCACGGGACCCACCAGCCCTGCCTGGTGGGCCCACGAGGACTACAGCGGGACCCACCAGCCCTGCCTGGTGGGCCCACAAGGACTACCACGGGACCCACCAGCCCTGCCTGGTGGGCCCACGAGGACTACAGCGGGACCCATCGGCCTTGCCTGGTGGGCCCCCGAAGACAACCGCAGGGCTCGCAACTTTACCTGGAGGATCCCCAGATACTGCAGTAGAAACCGCCATTCGCCACCCGAAATGCCTATAAATAGCAGTGCCTTCGAATGTAAAAGGATCGAGATCCAAATCTACAAATCTGATTTTCACTCTGAGATCTGACTTTCAGAACCAGAGCTCTGGGATTTCACACTTCCGATCTACCATCTCCCTTTGATCTTCTTTTAGAAAGATCAGTATTTACAGTGATACTCGGCCTGTCGAGATCACTTCAATATAAGTGTTAGTGAATTCGGGTTGCACCCTATAGCACGGAGACGTAGGCTTCGGCTGAACTCCGAGATCACTTCTCGTGTCAAACTCTCTCTGATTGCATCTCTCTGTTTACAAATCAAAAGCTTCAACTTCGATCAACAGTCGATCAACAGATCGACCAACGATCTTCGACGTCAACACGAACATTCAACTGACTGGTGCTGCGAGAGTCTTCGGGTCGGCACGAAGATTTTCCCCCACAGTTTGGCGCCGTCTGTGGGATCCGAGCGAGAAGCCGTGTCCTCTCTACTTCGACTACCAGATCAATAGCCAAACTTCCTCGCCCCCTCGGTTGATCAGACAACTGATCGGACATCGGCAATCTCGTTGTACCTTTCGCATTCTGAATGGCGAGAACCAAACATCAGGGTCAACCAGAAGGAAGTAATACTCAACATCAACCTCGTCCTGAGACTCGTTCAATGAGTCAAAGGCTCAACTTCGGGCAGCCCCTTGCTGTCCCCGAGATGGGGATTCACTCAGGAAGCGGAAGATCAGTCGATCGACCGATCGCCCCTCATCCTCATCAATCAATTGGGCAGACTGTCCCTGCTCCTGCTGAAGATCCTCCATCGACTTACCAGATCTCTGCAATCGATTTCCAACTACTCCAATTGGCGAAACAAAACGCCACCCTCACTGCTGAGAGGGATGCTCTGAAGAAGGCAGCTTCCGAAGCTGGAATTGCTATTCCGATCCCCTCCGCAAGTGGGAGGGTTGATCCTCCTCGACATTCAATTTACTCCGAACAACGGAGGTCAATGGGCACTGATGCTCTCGAGAGGATTCGACGCGACCCAACTCCCTCTGCTGCTCCTTGGAAGCAGAGTGTCTGGGATCGTCTTGAAGACGAGTCCTCCCAATCTTCATCTGGTCGTAACTGCGACAAAAGAGCACCATCGAAGGTCAATCTGCCAAGGAAGCACCAAATGAAAGGCGCTCCTTCAAAGAGTAGAGTCTCCCCTTCCATTCCACTCCAACGTGGACTTGGATCGGACCTTCGACACCGACTTCGACCAGCAAACACTTCAATGCCAGAGCAAGACCTTGCGATCTTGCCTCTTGACCCACCTCTAGGTCGAGGACATGGTCGTAGGGATGGCTACTCTTCTGCCGGGCCACTACATCGAAGCCTTTTCGAATCAGTATTTCCAAGAGGATGGAGAACTCCTACCCTCCCCAAATTCAACTGCGTCCGAGGAGATCCAAGCCTCCATATACTTGCCTTCAAGCAAGCACTAACGCCACACGAAGAGGAAAACAACGTGCTCTGCCGCACCTTCGCGGGAAGTCTCGACGAGCCTTCACTCGACTGGTATCACAATCTCCGAGCTGGGTCCATTACCCAGTTCGGTGTTTTGGCTAACCTCTTTGTGCAGCATTACCAGCTCAACCTGAAACCCGAGAAGAAGCTCGACTCTCTATATCGACTAAGGATGGGTGCAGATGAGACTCTCCGCAGCTTCACGAGGAGGTTTCGCAACGAGCATGCTGCTCTCTCTGGAAGGCATCTGGATGATGAAGCCATCATGTTGGCTTTCCAGAACGCTCTCCGCTTTGATCTACATATCTACAACGACTTCATCCGCAATCCCCCTCCTTCTCTGGGAGCTATGTTCGATCGAATTCAGAGGGAGATTGAGGTGGAAGACGATCAAGTCGCTCGAAAAGGGCGAGAAACTAAAAGAAGGCCTGCTGAAAAAGAAGCACCTAAATATGCTGCAAAGGCTCACAACACTGAAGCAGCAGCCCCTCCGGCCAACAAAAGATCAAAGAATGATGGGCGTCGGTCTCCAACGAAGACCACTTTCACCGAGTGGAACATGCCAGTCGAGCAGATACTCGACCGTATTCAACACGACGAGTATCTTCGGAGGCCCAATCCTCTTCAACCGAATTCCAAATTCACAGCAGACAAAACAGTCTACTGTGAATTCCATCGAAGTCACGGACATTCCACCGATCGGTGTTTTCGGCTGAAATTCCATCTTGAAGACTTACTACGAGAAGGCCACCTTCAAGAATTCGTCAACAATGGGCACGATCAACGTCGAACCTCGGCCAAGGGGAAAGAAGTGTGTTGGATACATCAAATCTCATCCAACCGGCAACCAATTTCTGTGAATGCCAATGTCTTTGGCATTCATGGAACCCTGCACAATCAAGCTTTGACCGGGAAGGAAGTCGATCGGCAGGTTCGACGCATCTTCCATGTTCGATCTACTGCAAACAAAGAAGATACCTGGATCGAGAAGCCCATCGAAGGTCTGGCTTGGCCATCCATAGTCTTCAATGACACCGATCTTCAAGGAGTTCACACTCCCCATCGAGACCCCCTGGTCTTGAAACTCATCATCGACGGAAGCACCGTCAATCGAATCCTCATAGACACTGGAAGCTCCATTGACATTATGTTCTCCGACTGTTTCAAACGTCTGGGACATAAGTATCAAAGTCTCGACGTCGTCCCCACTGTGATCACCGGCTTCAATGGTGAACAAAGCATCACAGTGGGCGAATCCAGATTCACCATCGACCTCAGCCGAGAGACTCGAGTCTCGGTGAGGTTTGCGATCGTCGAAGGAATGTCTAGCTACAACGCCATTCTTGGGCGACCATTCCTCCATCAGATCAATGCCATCTCCTCCTCTTACCATCAACTACTCAAGTTTGCAACTGGAGAAGGCATCGTCTGCATTCGAGGCGATCAGCAAGCTGGAAGATCTTGTGAAGCTGCTGCTGCTAAAACAGATCGAAAAATCAATATTGCTCCTCCAAAGCGGCCACGAGATGAAGCTGGTCCCTCTTCCAAATAGCAATCAAAGGAGATTCCGCTGACCAAACCCCCACCCATCGAATGGGAAGCATCACCTTCAATTGAAGAAATCATCCCGATCAACATAGGCAGCGGAGATCTCCCTCAACAAACATTTATTGGTACCGGTCTTAGCGACACAGAAGCGCAAGACATGGTATCCTTCCTCCAGTCCAATATCGACGTCTTCGCATGGTGCTTCGAAGACATGCCTGGGATCAATCCAGATGACGCTTGTCACCGACTTGCGATCAAAGAAGAGGTGAAGCCCGTCAAGCAAAAGCCTCGCACCATTCGACCAGAGCTACAAGTTGCTGTTCAAGAAGAAATTACCAAGCTACTCGCAGCCGGATTCATCCGAGAAGTAGAGTATCCAACTTGGATCTCTAACATAGTGGCTGTTCCAAAGAAGAATGGGAAAGTCAGAGTCTGCATCGACTTTACCAATCTCAACAAGGCTTGCCCCAAAGATCCTTTTCCCATGCCAAGGATAGATAGACTCGTCGACGCCACTGCTGGCCACGAGCTGTTGTCTTTCATGGATGGGTATTCTGGATACAATCAAATTCCACTCCACGCTGATGATCAAGAGAAGACATGTTTTGTGACTAGCCGAGGTCTTTATTGCTACAATGTCATGCCATTCGGCCTCAAAAATGCTGGTTCCACCTATCAAAGGCTAGTCACCAAAATGTTCGAAGATCAGATCGGTCGCAACGTCGAAGTCTATGTCGATGATCTCCTCACCAAGAGTTCCGTTCGGAGCAAACATCTATCTGATCTGGCTGAAACCTTCCAAGTCCTTCGAAAGTATCGAATGAAGCTCAATCCAGCCAAATGCGCCTTCGGAGTTCAATCTGGCAAATTCCTGGGTCATCTTGTGACCAGGAGAGGTATTGAAGCCAATCCTGATCAAATTCGAGCCATCATCGATATGCCTTCACCTACAAATCGAAAAGAAGTTCAACGTCTCACTGGAAGATTAGCAGCACTCAATCGATTCATTTCAAAATCTTCAGACAAGTGCAAGCCACTCTTCGACAAACTACGAAAGGCGGATACATCTGGCTGGAATCCAATCTGTGAAGAGGCATTTCAAAGCATCAAGAAATATCTGGTGCAAGCTCCTATCCTGACTGCTCCACTTCCAAAAGAAGACTTGTGGCTCTACCTTGCCGTGACCGATCAAGCAATCAGCGCGGTCTTAGTTAGTAGAAGAGAAGGCATCGAACATCCAGTCTACTACATCAGCCACACTCTTCTTCCGGCTGAGACTCGCTACTCAAAAACTGAGAAGGTCATATTGGCCTTGCTCACTGCATCGCGTCGTCTTCAACCGTACTTCGTCTCCCACCAGATTACTGTCATTTCAGAACACTCACTCAAAGATATCATTGACAAAGCTGGTCGAGCTGGTCGAATGACCAAATGGGTGATCGAAATGAGTGCTCTGGGGATTCAATTCGAATCTCGCACTTCTATCAAAGGTCAAGCAATTGCTGATTTTCTAGCTGACTTTCCAGTTGAAGACCCCATCACTTGGGAAGAAGATGTCGATATGCGCTTGGAAGAGGATAAGCCTCCGATCAATCCTACAACGAAAATTGATCTAAGTCTTGAAGTTATTGCTGCAACTCCTCCTTGGAAGCTATATACTGATGGAGCATCAAGTTCGATCGGTTCGGGAACTGGGATAGTCTTAATATCCCCCGAACTTGATCATCTCCAGAAGGCCACTCTACTTGGGTTTAATGCCACCAACAACGAAGCTGAATATGAAGCACTCATTTCCGGACTCGAAATGGCAGAATCTCTGGGGGTAGATCAAATCATCATATACAGCGACTCCCAATTGATCATAAGGCAAATCAATGGAGAGTACACAGCTCGAGAAGAAAGAATGCAACTCTACTTGGCCTTAGTACGACGTCTTCAACAACGTTTTACTAGCGCTGAATTCATTCAAATCCCCAGAGCAGAGAACCGAGAAGCAGATGCCTTAGCTAATGCTGCCTCAGTTCTTGGAGACTCACTCGGAGGAAGGCAAATACAAATTGATTATCAAGAAGTGCCCAAAACCATCCCCGATCAACAGATTCTTACCACTACAGAAGGATCTGGGGGTGGAGATCAGCTTGAAGATTGGAGACGACAAATTCTTGACTTCTTCAAACATGGCAAAATGCCAGAAGATCCAAATCAAGCCCGAAGGCTCCAAAGGAAGCTCCCTTGCTACACTTTACAAGGTGAAGATTTATATTTCAAATCTCACAACGGGATGTTACTCAAGTGCCTTGGTCCTGAACAAGCACAGGCAATCCTGATTGATATCCACTCCGGAGCTTGTGGAAATCATTCGGGAGGAAGATCCCTTAAAGCCAAGACGAAGCTACAAGGGTACTACTGGCCAACAATGGCAAGGGATGCTCAACAAGTCATTCAAAGGTGCGAACCTTGTCAACGGCACGCTCGAGCTATTCATCTCCCTGCAGATGAACTCCATCAATTATCAAGTCCCTGGCCCTTCCATCAATGGGGTTTAGACTTCTTGGGTCCTTTCCCTCCAACTCCAAGCAAGAAGAAGTACCTACTGCTGGCCACAGATTACTTCACCAAATGGGTTGAAGCTGTGCCCCTCTTCCGAGAGACTGATAACGAAGTGATCAAATTCATTCGGCACAACATCTTCTCAAGATTTGGTACACCTCAAGTTCTCGTTGCAGACAATGGAGCTCAGTTTGACTCCGACAAGTTTCGAGAATTCTGTCTGAACCATGGTATTAAGCTATTCTATTCAACTCCAAGATATCCTCAATGCAATGGCCAAGCAGAAGCCTCCAACAGAGCTATTCTTGGTATACTCAAGAAGAAACTCAATGATAAGAAAGGATTGTGGGAGCAAGTCCTACCTGAAGTTCTTTGGGGGTATCGCACAACTCCGAGAAGATCAACTGGGTTCTCGCCTTTTCGCCTAACATATGGATCAGAGGCAGTACTCCCAGCAGAAAACATATCAAGTACTTTGAAGACTAAAGCTGTTGAAGAAGGAGTCAATGAAGAACTTCGGATCAATGATCTAGACTTCTCTGAAGAACTACGAGATCTAGCATCACTTCGTGTGGCCAAATATCAACAGAAGATCAAAAGAGCCTATGACAAGAAAGTCCACAAGAGACAATTCCCAGTGGGTAGTTTAGTTCTCAGAGCAGTTTTCTACAATACCAAAGAACACAGCAGTGGAAAGCTTGCTCCCAACTGGGAAGGTCCATATATCATTGAGTCAGTTGGAGGCAAAGGTTCTTACAGACTGATTACACCAGAAGGAGATAGATTGCCTCGAGCTTGGAATTCTAGACACCTCAAGTTGTTCTATCCATAATGTATATTCTGTGATGAATAAAGCTCTCTTTCAAATGTTCAAATGTACAAGTGTTCTGATTTTCAATCCAAGTTCTGAAGCAATTACAAGTTATCCATATTCAAATTACCAGGTCTTTTAACAAGTTTGGGTGTTAGGGTTGCGACCCAACCCCTTACTAGCAAATGTTAAAAACTGACCATTTTCAAGTTACCAGGTCTTAACATGTTTGGGTGTTAGAGTTGCGACTCGACCCCTTACTAGCGAATGTTAAACTGACCTTCGAAATTCAATCAATTCGATATCGTCTAACAGGTTTGGGAGTTTGAGTTGCGACTCGACCCCTTACATTCAAATGTTATTCGAATTCAAATTCAATTTTCAAAGTTACAAAGTTTGGGTGATTGAGTAGCGACTCAACCCCTTACATTCAAGTATACGCGTATTCAATTTACATTCAAATGTATATATACTCAAATAGCATTCCAGAATTCAACATTCAAAGACATTCAACTCAAAAGAAGTGCAAGTTTCAAATACAAAAAAGATGTCTTCTATTATCATCAAAATATGTCAGATACAAGGAGCTGTTACATTTCAAAAATTTACAAGTACAACAACAAAGAAGAAGAAAAGTCTCAGGGCTTGGCCACACTCTTCGCATGCGACTTCTCCCCTTCGGATCCAGGACGAGCTTTACTCGCCACTGATGCCTTGGAGGATCGGACGCTAGCTACATGAGTCCTGAGCGCTTCTGCCGCCTTCTCTGCTGTCTCCTTGTAAACCTTGCACTCAGACAACGCGTGCTCCAGTGCCTTCTTCGAAGTCTCTTCTCTGGCAGCAAAGGCAGCGTGCTGGGTAGCAAGTTGTTGCTTCAGCTCTTGGATCTCGATGGAACGGCCACAGGACACATCCTCAACCTTTGAGAGTCGAGTCTTCAGAGATTCGAGTTCGTGACTCTGTGCCTCACATCGATCCTTCAGCCCTTTGATCTCCAGCTTTCCCTCCCGAAGTTCCTTAATCTTGGTTTTGAGAGAAGCTTTCTTCGAAGTCAGGAGATCTCTTAGCTCATCTCTCTCCGCGGTCAACTTATTTATTTCAGCCACAGCTTCTTTTGCTCCCGCCCTCAAAGAGAGTTTGGTTGCAACATTCATAAGTGCTGAGTTCTGCAAAAGAACAAAAGAGTTGAATTATTCTGAAGAAAGATAAGATTCAAATGATCGATCAAGCAGATGCACCTACCACCAGGTTAATTCTATCAAAAGCTTCATCCAAAGTGGCACTCGGAAGGTTGATGAGCTTTCTGATCGCAGCAGTGGGGCGGTTGATATCAACGTCACCCAAGTTTTTTATTGTCGGAGTCAATCCAGCAGGCGTACCTGCAATCAAAGGGAATCAAAGTGTTAGATTATTTTCGAACTTCAGAAACAAGACATTCAAAACAAGTTAAGTTCAATTACCTGATGTTTCGACCTTCGGCTCTTTGCCTTTCCGACGATCAGAGCCACTCTTAGGAGTTGATTTCTCCTGAGTCGGGGTTGGCGCTGGTTGAAGTTGAGGAGCCCCATCCCCCACTCGACTTCCCCTCTCCAAATTAGCAGGGGGGGAAGCATTCCTGGGAGGTGAGGCTCTCTCTTCTTGCGACCCGCCTGGCTGGATAAGCCCGGCCAGCATGGCCTCCACCTCGTTGAGCAGAGAGTGAGAGGGGGGAGGGGGTTGCTCAACCTCTACACCCCCACTCGTTGTTGCTCCCTCAATGCGAGGAGCGTCGGGGGGGATTTGATCCAGAGGCGTGGGGTTGCTTCCAACCCCAGCACTCTTCGACAGCTTTATCTTGAAGCGCATCGGCTTCTTCAATTCGTCGAACTTGTAGGTGGGAACCGCTTTTGGGCCATCACCTTCCATGTCAAGCACTTCTTCCATTTGACGGGCTTTGACCTCGTCAATGGGAATTGGAATCGAATCCTCCCCTGTTGCACCACCAGTGGGGGTGGGAGGAATTTCTTCCTCACCACCCCCGTTTTCATTCTCACCATCCCCATTGGAGGAGGTAGTAGACGTATCATCCTCGCCGTCCCCGTCCTCGTCTTCATCATTGCCACTGATGTCGTGGCTGATATTCTCTGTCTCTTCTTCTTCTTCATTTTTCTTCCTTTCTTCTTCCTCTTCGTTCTTCTTCTTTTCTTCTTCTTCATCTTCCTTAGGCTTGACGAGTGTTTTTCGCTTCTTCTTCGCGGGGCCTCTTTGGATAACCAACTTCTCATCCATAGTGGGCAATCGGCGCCTCGCGTTGTAGATTTTCTTCTCGACCCTAATCTTCCGGATGATCTTGCCCGAGCTGGGATCCTCTTCATAATCAGAGTATAGGACTTCGTTGTCCTCATACCTGTCCTTCGATCTGTGGAGGAGATTGGCCTTGCCATATCTCACAGGACAGTTAGAAAACTGTTTCCACGACCTGGTTCCACAGGTCAGCTCGAGGAACAAATTATCTATGGCTCCCGCCCTCTCAGAACTCCAGGCGAAGATGCCTCCAGCGCTGTACATCTTAACTGCGTCGTGTACGCTGTCTCGGGGGGTGTCTGGCACTGACATGGATGTCCACGCGCCGGAGACAGAGATTGGCCAGTCAGTATACAATTTGTCCGAAGGGACTGTATCGGTGAGTGGGCGCAGTGGAGATATTCCAGTCAAATTATAGAAAGGGCTGTCCTTCCTGTAGCTCCATCGGTAGTGAAAGAAGAAATATCCAAGCTCGATCCGGGCAGGTTCTCCTACCGGGATACTGGAGTAGCAGGCCCTCAAGTCCTCTTGAAAATCTGACTCCACTCGGCAGAAGGCGTAAATGATTCGCCATGCGTTCCCAGTGACCTGCCCCGGGCAAAGGCCAGAAGTATTCAGCAATCTGGCAGCGAAGGGTGGCAAAGGCAGACGTAGACCGCAGTTGAGTTGGCCAACGGTCACTATAGTTCCCATGACCTGCTCTTTGCTAGCAAAATTGGTGAAGACTGTCTTCTTGTCGATGCCGAACGCAGTCTGAATGCTGGGGAGCGAAGGCTGCGCCCCCTTCCCTTCTGTGAAGAAAGAGAGCAATGCTTGCCACTTCTTTCTCTTCGTATCCGTGAGCTCGCTACCTACATTATACATGTACTCCGTCTCCTCTGTCAGGGGCATGAGAGGGCCCAGAACAAACTTCACCTTGGGGATGAACTCTGGCCTTGATGGCGCCGAAGCAAACCCAACCCCTTGGTGCCTCTTGCCAAGTTGGCCAAGTTCAGCGAGAGCAGCCTTGCCTTTGCCACGGCCCCTCGGAGGAGATTGGACCTCGACGATTTCCTTTCCCTTTCTCTTCGAGGGAGTCGTACCGGACTTCTTCGAACTGCCCGAGGAAGCCATTTCACCGATCAGACAAGCGCAGAGAACAGAGAGCAGAAATCAAGAGAGCAAGAGTCTGGACTTCGAAAAATTTTGGAAGCGTGAGGCAAAATGACAGCCGGTGAAAGCTTTTTGTACCCAGGGTAAAACAGGTGCGCAAATCGAGAAGACACGTGTCTTCACCATATCAAATCGCGTGTTTTTGTAGGTACACGTGGCATCCATCCGTAGCAAGCGCAAAACCAGGCGAACAGTCGCGACCAGGCGAAACGTCGGACCTACCGGTCCGCATGAACCAACGGTCTAATCAAGCCACCGGTCTAGGTAAACCGGACCGCCGGTTCAAAGCAACCATCAAGCCAATCAAGGATTCAAAACAAGAAGAATCAAGCTCCATCAATGTTCAAAACTCTGCCAAAATATCGAAGAACAAAGCAGCAAACTCCCTGAAGGGCAGGTTCGAAACTTTACCTTAACCGGATATTTTTCACCGATCGGACAAACATGTCCGATCGGCGAAAGTTATCTGATCGGTCAAATTTCTACTGGATCTGGCAAAAAACCAAGGTTTTTTGCCGATCACTCGAACCTTGACCGGATATTTTTCACCGATCGGACAAACATGTCCGATCGGCGAAAGTTATCTGATCGGTCAAAATTCTACTGGATCTGGCAAAAAACCAAGGTTTTTTGCCGATCACTCGAACCTTAACCGGATATTTTTCACCGATCGGACAAACATGTCCGATCGGCGAAAGTTATCTGATCGGTCAAATTTCTACTGGATCTGGCAAAAAACCAAGGTTTTTTGCCGATCACTCGAACCTTGACCGGATATTTTTCACCGATCGGACAAACATGTCCGATCGGCGAAAGTTATCTGATCGGTCAAAATTCTACTGGATCTGGCAAAAAACCAAGGTTTTTTGCCGATCACTCGAACCTTGACCGGATATTTTTCACCGATCGGACAAACATGTCCGATCGGCGAAAGTTATCTGATCGGTCAAAATTCTACTGGATCTGGCAAAAAACCAAGGTTTTTTGCCGATCACTCGAACCTTGACCGGATATTTTTCACCGATCGGACAAACATGTTCGATCGGCGAAAGTTATCTGATCGGTCAAATTTCTACTGGATCTGGCAAAAAACCAAGGTTTTTTGCCGATCACTCGAACCTTGACCGGATATTTTTCACCGATCGGACAAACATGTCCGATCGGCGAAAGTTATCTGATCGGTCAAATTTCTACTGGATCTGGCAAAAAACCAAGGTTTTTTGCCGATCACTCGAACCTTGACCGGATATTTTTCACCGATCGGACAAACATGTCCGATCGGCGAAAGTTATCTGATCGGTCAAATTTCTACTGGATCTGGCAAAAAAACCAAGGTTTTTTACCGATCACTCGAACCTTGACCGGATATTTTTCACCGATCGGACAAACATGTCCGATCGGCGAAAGTTATCTGATCGGTCAAATTTCTACTGGATCTGGCAAAAAACCAAGGTTTTTTGCCGATCACTCGAACCTTGACCGGATATTTTTCACCGATCGGACAAACATGTCCGATCGGCGAAAGTTATCTGATCGGTCAAATTTCTACTGGATCTGGCAAAAAACCAAGGTTTTTTTGCCGATCACTCGAACCTTGACCGGATATTTTTTCACCGATCGGACAAACACGTCCGATCGGCGAAAGTTATCTGATCGGTCAAATTTCTACTGGATCGGTCAAAAAACCCTGTTCTTTGACCGATCACTCGATTCTTGACCGGTTGAATTTTGCCCGATCGGTTAAAATTTGACCGATCGGACAAAAGTGACCGATCGGTCAAAATTTAACCGATCGGCCAAATTTCAGCTGATCGGTCAAAAATACTACTGGATCGGTCAAAAAACCCTATTTTTTGACCGATCACTCGATTCTTGACCGGTTGAATTTTGCCCGATCGGTCAAAATTTAACCGATCGGCCAAATTTCAGCTGATCGGTCAAAAATACTACTGGATCGGTCAAAAAACCCTGTTTTTTGACCGATCACCCGATTCTTGACCGGTTGAATTTTGACCGATCGGTCAAAATTTGACCGATCGGTCAAAATTTGACCGATCGGTCAAATTTGACCGATCGGTCCAAATTGACCGATCAGTCACTTTTTTCTCTAACATGCGGCGAGTTTCTTCGTGTCCGTTTTTCTAAAACAGGAAGTTGCTATTTTTTGCACCAAAGTCCAAGCCAGCTAGAATGCACTCTAGCTAACTTGGAGGGGGTAACTGTGGGTGCAAATTTTGGCATAAATCTACCACGGGACCCACCAGCCCTGCCTGGTGGGCCCACGAGGACTACCACGGGACCCACCAGCCCTGCCTGGTGGGCCCACGAGGACTACAGCGGGACCCACCAGCCCTGCCTGGTGGGCCCACAAGGACTACCACGGGACCCACCAGCCCTGCCTGGTGGGCCCACGAGGACTACAGCGGGACCCATCGGCCTTGCCTGGTGGGCCCCCGAAGACAACCGCAGGGCTCGCAACTTTACCTGGAGGATCCCCAGATACTGCAGTAGAAACCGCCATTCGCCACCCGAAATGCCTATAAATAGCAGTGCCTTCGAATGTAAAAGGATCGAGATCCAAATCTACAAATCTGATTTTCACTCTGAGATCTGACTTTCAGAACCAGAGCTCTGGGATTTCACACTTCCGATCTACCATCTCCCTTTGATCTTCTTTTAGAAAGATCAGTATTTACAGTGATACTCGGCCTGTCGAGATCACTTCAATATAAGTGTTAGTGAATTCGGGTTGCACCCTATAGCACGGAGACGTAGGCTTCGGCTGAACTCCGAGATCACTTCTCGTGTCAAACTCTCTCTGATTGCATCTCTCTGTTTACAAATCAAAAGCTTCAACTTCGATCAACAGTCGATCAACAGATCGACCAACGATCTTCGACGTCAACACGAACATTCAACTGACTGGTGCTGCGAGAGTCTTCGGGTCGGCACGAAGATTTTCCCCCACAAGAGTAAAGTCAGGCCAGATCACACCAGAGTAACCCTCGTGCCCATCATATCATCCCCGGATTCAGGTGGATGGCGAATCAAACCTCAACCTTGTCCGAAACCCCCCCCCTTGGTAGTAATGCTGAAGGCTTTTCGGAGCACAAGGCACGTCAGTAGTAGCACCCGACGCGGATGCGATCGTTTAGATGGAACAATACAGTTGATCTATAATACGACCCTCGGCATCGACAATGCCGACCGATTGAGGTCACACCATTAGGGGCATCATTTTCTGTGTCAGTAGACCGATGTTCGATGGCGCTGAAATTTCCTCAACTCGGCCAACTCAGGCCTAACCCTGTTTTATTTAGTTGCGTTAAACACCTTGTTATAGTCTTATTAGTAACGTATGAATATATGCAAATTACCAGTTCGTGACCGGGATGATCCAGCCGTGGACGGAGCAGAGACATATCAAAAGCAGTTAACGGGAGTTTGTGCGCGATCGACAACCAGGTGACATCTACTACCTTTGCGTGGTCTTTAATAGTGGGAAATGAGAATAACTAAAGGTAGGTATCCATAACGCTGCATGCGGGTCCCGCCGGACATCGCCGCATGTGGTCGAGTGGACCCCGCCTTGCAGGCGGAGTCGCGAGTCCGGTGACGCATGCTTAAAAATATTAATAAGTAAATAATAATCTTTCTGCTGTTTGCTTGGACACCGTAAGTAGGAATTCCCTTAAGTTTTGAAAATTAATAATTAAATAATAATTATCGGGTCCCACACTCGTAAGTGGAGTGTAGAAACCCGAGCACACGAGAATACGGGTGAGAGTAATTTAGGCTTATTGTAATGCATGGGTTGTGAGCAAGGTATGAATCCCGGGGTAAAATATCGAAGCTATTTTAATATTATAATAATCTATCGTGTGGAAAGATTGGATCCCATGCGTGCAAGGGACGTGAACCACCCTGCACGTACAGCCGAAGACCAGTAGGCTAGGGAGTCACGAGCAAGGGTTGTGGTAAAGCCAATAAGAGTAGCCCTTTAGTAGGGATTGGCCAAGCAACTCTGTCCCGGGGTGGTTGAAGCCCCCAAAGTAACGCAAGTGGGGCGGTAGAGCTCCACCGTGAAAGATGAAAAATATCTTATAATTATCTGGATGATTTGTGCATGGTGGATGCACGGCAAGAGAGTTGGCCCTCTATATCGAAATAAAAGGCCCTATAGTAATGCCCGACCGGGGGTAGGATGAACAAAATATCCGGGGTTCACTTTTGGATTTATGATTTATAATGTAATTCATAATTAAGCACTGTAGAATATCTAATGGACTATATGATAGATAACCTAGTGACAGTAGGAATTGCATGTGAACATAGACTACTGATAGGCTTAGGTTAACCTTCTGTAAATTTTGAACTGCTTATGTAATTTAATTCAATTAAATATGTCGTCTCATATTATTAAAGACTATAGGATGTCACTAGCCATTAATTTGGCTAATCTCTCAATTTCCCATTGGGGGCTACTCTTTCCCACGAGTAGACTCTCCTGCAGGTCCAAAGGTTCGGGAGTAGCAGTGGGAGGCCGGAGGCAGTTTTAGGGTTTCAGTAGTATTTTATTTTGGTATGTAGTTTCGTGGAAATGTAATGGGTGGATATTGTATAAGAATCAGTTAGTTTAAGATTAGTTAATTGTTAGAAGCATTGACACAACTGGAGTTATTTTGGGTAGGCCTCTCCTTAAGGCCACAAGCCTAGGGTAGTTCACAGTGAAAATATAAGTATCTAAATGGCCTAATTGACTAGCCCTGTAGATAGGACCCCTAGACCAGTGCGCTGAGTGTCAGGGAGAGGGTGAGATTCCTAGCTCGCCGTCGGAGGCTTGAGCCTCGTGCTCCCTTAGAGGGATTCCTGTCAGCATGTGATGGCGCCGACAGGCCACACATGCTGAGAGGATAACCCGGTTGAAGGTCGAGCGTGATCATCTCTCTGCCGAAAATTAAGTTTTAAAATATTCATTGTTTCTCCCTCCTTCTTCAATTATGAGAGAGTCACAGCCCTGTGAGAAACCCTAATTGGTATAAATAGGCGAGTAGACCCTAAACCATTTTGTTTTCCTCATTTCACACCCCAGGGATCGGTTCTAGATTTCTGGGGCGTGACATCGACTCCATGCACGAAGAAGAAAGCTCAGAGAAGAAGACCCTTCGACTCCGAAGACACCAGAAGCAAAGGCCGGAGTAGAAGCTCGAAGCGGCACTACCCCGTCGGCTCCAACAAATCCTCGACTCCGATCAAGCTCCAAAGCCCGGAGGAGAGAAACGAAGCGTCATCAACACGTCGCCTTCGACAATCGTCTGCGCCATCCACGAAGAAGAAAGCCCGGAGCAGACCGCCTGAAGCGTCGCTACCCCCGTCATCTTCATCAACAAAAGCCGACGCTACAACCGTCGCACGGAGACCGTCGCTACCCCCACCATCTTCACCAATAAAAGCAGACGCTACAACCGTCGCACGGAGATCGGTGCTACCCCCACTATCTTTGAAAGCGTTCTTCGACTCCGATCACGCCAACGAAGCCCGGAGAAGAAGGGAAGTCCAGCCGACCCACAAACCGTCAAAGCACTGGAGAAGTAGCCCACGTCGTTCGAAGAAGAATACCGAGTTGACGTTGAAGCTAAAGCCAACGCAAGAAGCCAAAGCAAAGCCCCAGTAAAGCCCGCGCCAAAGCAATGCAAGTGCCAAAGCCAAGCGACTACACCGACCACGAGCAAAAGCACCGCACGTTCTAGCCGATACGACGCGAAGTCCGGAAGAACGAAAGCATCGCAAGTCTCTCCCGGCTATGTCCAAGCGCAAGCGCCGAAGCAAAGCAAAAGCCAGAGCCACGCCAGAGCCAAGACAAAGCCAAAAAGCCAAAGCCAAAGCCGACGCCAAAAGCACGATCGACGCCGCGAACCGACGATCAAGGACGCCGAGGTTGAGCAAGGAGCGAGGAAGACACGAAGACCGAGGAACAAAGCTGAAGAGCCCCTAGCCGAGGAAGCATGAAGCACGGAAGGGATCAAAGAAACGGCGAATATTCCTTAGCCTCTCAAAAACCCTCACCTTGTAAAACCCCTATCCTAGGCAACTCCTTCAGAGCTCTCACACGAACACCACGTGGAGACGCGGATCAAAGGGATCCTCCAGAAGATCTTTCCCACAATCCCCTGATCAAAACTCACCGCAACCCGGACTCGCTACACCCGAGCCACCCAGGTCCCAGCCACACTTGTAATCTGGTTTTGCGCAATAAAGATGACCCGTACCTTTTTCGCGCATACAGATTTCTGGCACGCCCGGTGGGACCTCTTCTCCTTTCATCCGTACGGCTGAAGAAGTTGCTTGAAGTTTGCAATGGCCGGAACAAACAACGATGTGTTTGCTCTAAGTCACTCACCCATCGCCGAGTCTCCTCTACTCCGACACGGTGATCCAGTAAATCCGGAGGGCGATCCTCCCCCGATGGTACGCGTCTACACTCGACGTACTCGGACTCTTGCAGACGTCTTTGTGCCAGAAGCTACTGCCGAAGATGCTCGCCAAAGCGCCGACGAGGCCCTGGTGCATGATGAAACGAGCCTCGATCCTGGAGTCCATGTCCAGAAGTTTGGGGAGGACCAGCCCCAGCCCCGAGCCCGTTCGGGTTCTCCAGCGGACGTTGCACCTCCTCTGCAGGGGGCAAACATCAATCATCAGCTAGAAGCAAGTCGGCGTAACTACGTCTCCGATGATGACGGCGAGGATGCGAACATGCAACACTGAGACGTTCTCCGTCACCATCCTCCGTCCGCTCTTCAGCTCCAAGTCATGCAGATGAGCGAGCATATGGCGCAAATTACTCGGCTGATGGAGGAGAAGGATCGTCACATCAATACTCTGCTCCAAAAGCTAAGCGCAAAGGACGCTGCAGTAGTCGACCAACCCGTCGCTTCTCCAGTTCCGTCTTCAACTCCCGCTCCTGCAGAGGTTGTTCCGACGATTCAAGAAGTTACTCCAGCGCTCTCCTCGGCTCCCGTCCCAGTGGAAGTCGTCTCCCCAGCGCCAGCCTCGGTGGCCACACAACCTCCGGCAACAGCAACGATGAATGCTCAGCAAGTCCAAGCGTTGATAGCCGACATGATGCATTCCCACGGCAGTGGCCTTCCTCCGATCACGGCGGCATACTCGAAGCCCTACACTGTGAGGATCTAGCAGCTGCGTTTCCCCATCAGGTTCCAGCCACCAAAGTTCCAGCACTTCGACGGAAAGGAAAATCCAAGACAGCACGTCGCCCACTTCATCGAGACCTGCAATAATGCCGGCATATATGGCGACGAGATGGTAAAGCAATTCGTCCGCACCCTCAAAGGCAACGCGTTCGACTGGTACGTTGATCTTCCTCTAGGGACCATTGACAGCTGGGATCAGATGGAGAGGGAGTTCCTCAATCGCTTCTACAGCACCAGACGAACCGTCAGCATGACCGAGCTCAATGCAGTCAAGCAAAGGAAAGACGAGCCGGTGATCGACTACATCGACAGATGGAGGAACCTCGCGCTAAATTCACGAGACCGCTTGTCCGAAGACTCGGCCATCAAGATGTGTACCCAAGGCATGCACTGGGGCCTGCTCTACATCCTCAAAGGTATCAAACCTCGGTCTTTCGAAGAACTCGCGACTCGGGCGCACGACATGGAACTCAGCCTAGCAAGCCGCGGGGACTCGAAGAACAAAGACTTCTTGAAGGTGGAGAAGAAGGACAAGCCACCGGCATCGAAACCAAAACAAGTCAATGTTGTGGACATAACTTCAACCTCCAAGCCGCTCAGGATCGATGGCAAGCCGGATCAGAAGAAGGGAGTCGCCATACCACCGCCTCCGCAGCCAAGACAAAGGATGACTCTCGAGGAGCTCGAAGCTAAGGAGTACCCCTTCCCAGACTCGGAAGTCTCCTCCATGTTCGACCAACTGCTGCAAGAGAAGATGATAGAGCTCCCTCCTTCGAAGAGGCCCGAGCAGATGCATCGCGTCGACGACCCTCTCTTCTGCAAATACCATCGGGTGGTAAGTCATCCCATCAAAAGATGCTTCGTCTTCAAGGAAAGAATCATGGCGCTCACAAAGCAAGGGAAGATAGAGATCGAGTCCGGAGAGGTTGCTACGGCCAACATGACGTCCATCACCTTCGGCTCCTTCTCGCCGGTACTCGTTGCTACTCGGTGAAGCATGCCCAAATTGCGCATCAACCGTCAAGCGCCAACCGCTAAGTCAATTTCTCAGCCAAAAGTCTCGAAGCGACGTCAACGTACTCCTGCGCTCACCGAGGAAGAAGCACCGCTGCCCTGGGGGCAACCATCGCTCACGCCAGCACCTCTTCCAAGCAATGCTGCATCCCAACGAGCGCTCCAAAGGAGATACGAGCAAGGAGATCCAGAAGTCGGTCTGCTGGGCCAGCCTTCGGGGAAGTTCGACTATTACGTCCTCTATTCAAGGCCTCCGTCCATTTCAATCAACGAAATCAAGCCCACCGGCTGGGGATCGAAAGACGAGCCAGTGGAGCTTTAGGAAGAGCAAACCCCTTCCAGCAATGCTGCATCCCAACGAGCGCTCCAAAGGAGATACGAGCAAGGAGATCCGGAAGTCGGTCTGCTGGGCCAACCTTCGGGCAAATTTGACTATTACGTCCTCTACTCAAGGCCTCCGTCCATTTCAATCGACAAAATCAAGCCCATCGGCTGGGGATCGAAAGACGAGCTAGTGGAGCCTCAAGAAGAGCAAGTCCCTTCCAGTCAAGCTATGTCCCAACGCGCTCTTCAGGAAAGATACGAGCAAGGAGATCCGGAAGTCGGTCTACTAGGCCAGCCTTCGGGGAAGTTCGACTATTACGTCCTCTATTCAAAGCCTCCATCGGTTTCAGCTGAAGAAATCAAGCCCACCGACTGGGGATCGGAAGACGAGTCAGTAGAGCCTCCGGAAGAACAAGTGCCTTTGAGGGAACCAGTTGCTGCTGTCGATCATCATCCTAGCGGAGGGGAATCCATCGACGAAGAAGCATAGGTCATGCTACCGCGGCGGCGAAAGCCGTGGCAAGAAAAGAAGCTCAAACAAGACCGTGTGATAAGGGGGTTCACCAAGCGGAAGACCTACAAGAAGAAAACCAAGACTCCAGGGAGGAAGGCGTTCAAAGTGCCTCCAGCAAGCCAAGACGATCTCCTTCAGCAAAGCCTTCCAGAGCCGACAACCCTGCAGGAGTTCTTCCCGGATCACTTCCTCCCAGTGGACCAACACATCAAGGTGTCTTGTTGCATGGTCGAAGTTCATAAGACGTCGGAAGGAAAAGACGAAAGCGAGACTTCTGAAGAAGGCGACTCCATCGATGAGGGAGACGATTCCGACAAAGGGGGCACCGCCTCTCACGACGAAGCAATCCTGCACATGCCACTCGTAGAAGCTTTGCATCTCCCGAAGAAGGCTTGCCTGGCAATGGCCGCGGCCTTAGCCGATCCAGACAGCTACAAGAGGAAAAGGAAGGATGACCAGAAGCGCAAAGCTGTGGCCTCGTGTGATGCGACGATAACCTTTTCGGATGAGGACCTGCAACTCGGGCCGCGATTGCATAACCGGCCTCTTTACGTTTCGGGATACATCAAGGAGAAGCCAGTGAACCGAATCCTGTTGGACTGTGGCTCCGCCGTCAACATCATGCCTATCCAGACAATGCGGCAACTCGGCATCACCAACGACCATCTCTCGCCGAGTCAGTTGGTCATTCAAGGGTTCAACCAGGGCGGACAATCCACTATCGGAATCATCCGCCTGAAGCTGTCAATCGACCCGCTGGATACAACGGTCCTCTTCCATATCATCGATTGCCCAAAGTCATACCGCCTCATGTTAGGAAGACCATGGTTGCATGAGAATGGCATCGTGGTATCCACTTGGCACCAGTGCCTCAAGTACTACAAAGAAGGCGTGGAGAGGTGCATAGTTGTGGACGACAAGCCATTCAACGAGGCCGGGGCACATTTGACCGATGCTAAGTTCTACCAAGCAAAGGGCCTAGTCGCGGAAGTTCTTCCAGCTAAAGCCCCTCGAGCCCAGAAGATTGAAGAAGTGAAGCAGGATAAGACTCCTCATCCCGCAAATCCGATGCCACCTTCTGACGAGGCAAGATTCAAGGTCCAAGGAACGCCGAAACCTGGGCAAAGGATGCGCATCGGCCCCGAGTCAAGAGCCGTGCAACATACCCCGTTGCCCGCCCAAGCAACGCCAGTCCTGCGTCTCGCGCCTCAGTGGCTCCGTAAATCCGAGCGATCGCCTTCTACTCCGACAAGGAAGCTGGTCCCGTCGTTATCACAGTCCAATGTCGTCACCCTTCAAGAAATGACGTTGCCATTACCCAGTCTGACACAAGCTCCAAACCCGAGCAGACCTATCAAATCAGTCAACCCAAATCAACTTGGATTCAAGCCAAAAGGGAGTTGGGGGCAAAACGCTGCCAAGTTGCTGTTCAGAGCCGGCTACGACAAAGAAAGCGCCATGGGCACACTTCCACCAACAGCAACTCCACATGGGATGACGAGAACTCAAGCTCAGCTATTTCAAAGCGGAGAAAAAATTCTCCCGAACCGCCGAGGCATCGGCTCCAGTCAAGCTCCGTTGGTCATCAGAACCGCAACAAAGAAGACCTTCACCTCGAACTATATCGGGGCGAAGATGGTAGACGAAGCAGCTGAAGGATCGACAATCTCCGATGCACGCTCTACCCACCCCAGCCGTCCCGACAGCAGAAGAAGACTACGGCGAGCTCGATGCTAAGCTTTGCTTCAGAAGCAAATCAGAGGTGGTAAAAACCGGTCGAATCAAAAACACACGTCTGTGTTCGAAAGACTCGGGCCAGCTAAGCAATCAAAGAAGAAGTCAGTATTCGATCGCCTGGGAATGCCAATCGAGGACGTTGTTTCAACACCCACCCACCCACCCATGGCTGCCGTCAATCATATCTCCATTACGGATCCCGACAACGGTGATACTTCTACTTTGGACGACGAGTTGCCCGACGCCCCGCTAGTCCTCGAAGAAGGGGGGCAGTCCACTGTTGATGACTTGAAGGAAATCAACTTGGGCACAGAGATGGAGCCTCGGCCTACATTCATCAGCACACTCTTGACCCTTGAGGAAGAAGCCGCATACATCAAACTGCTTAAAGAATACAGAGACGTCTTTGCATGGTCCTACAGGGAGATGCCGGGCCTCGATCCCAAAATCCCAGTACACCAGCTCAGCGTCAAACACGGAGCCAGCGCTATTAAGCAAGGACAAAGACGCTACCGGCCAGAACTAGTACCCCAAATAGAAGGCGAAATCAATAAGTTGATCGAAGCCGGCTTCATTCGAGAGGTCAAGTACCCGACATGGATCTCTAGTGTCGTCCCAGTCAAAAAGAAGAACGGCCAAATCCGAGTGTGCGTGGACTTCAGAGGCTTGAACAACGCATGTCCAAAGGACGACTTCCCCTTGCCAATCACGGAGCTAATGGTCGACGCGACGACAGGTCACGAGGTGCTCACTTTCATGGACGGATCATTGGGCTACAATCAGATTTGGATGGCACCCAAGGACGAGGAGCTCACGGCATTCCGCACATCGAAAGGAATCTACTGCTATAAGGTAATGCCATTCGGCTTGAAGAACGCGGGAGCCACCTACCAGTGAGCTATGCAGAAAATCTTCGACGACATGCTTCATCAAAACGTGGAGTGTTATGTCGACGACCTCATGGTGAAATCCAAGGAGAAGTCGGTACATCTACAAGATCTCGAGCTAATCTTCAAACGGCTTCGAAGGTACCAACTCCGCATGAATCCACTCAAGTGTGCGTTCGGAGTCTCCTCAGGCAAATTCCTCGGCTTCATCGTCCGACATCGTGGCATTGAGATAGATCAATCCAAAATTGATGCTATCGTCAATATGCCCGCACCAAAGACAGTGCGAGACCTCAGAGGCCTCCAAGGGCACTTGGCCTATATCCGAAGATTCATCACCAACCTGGCCGGAAAGTGCCACCCTTTTAGTCGCCTCATGAAGAAAGGAGCGTCGTTCAAATGGGATGAAGCTTGCCAAGAGGCACTCCAAAACATCAAAGCATATCTGCTGAAGCCGCCAGTCCTATCAGCACCGGTTCAAGGGAGGCCGCTCATCCTCTACATTGCTGCCCAGGAGCAGTCCTTGGGGGCACTCCTGGCTCAGAATAATGAACTTGGTATGGAGACAGCTTGCTACTACCTCAGTCGCACTCTCGTCGGCGCAGAGCTGAATTACTCCCCAATCGAGAAGGTCTGCTTAGCGCTTATCTTCGCCATAAAAAAGCTACGACACTACATGCTGGCTCACACCATCAGACTCGTCTCAAAGGCCGACCCCCTCAAGTACATCATGTCGAGACCAGTGCTTTCCGGATGTCTGGCCAAGTGGGCCCTGCTGCTACTTGAATTCGACATCACCTTCGTGCCACAGAAAGCGGTTAAAGGGTAGGCCCTCACGGACTTCCTCACAGAATACCATCTCCCGGTGGAATGGGAGTTATCAGAAGATCTTTCAGATGAAGAAGTGTTCTCCGTTGATGTCGCCCCAACATGGAAAATATTTTTCGACGGTGCAGCAAGGCAAGACATAGTGGGAGCCAGAGTCATCTTCGTCACTCCGGACAACGAAATACTCTCCTTCTCTTTTCTACTATCGGAATCATGTTCCAACAATGTGGCAGAATATCAAGCCCTGCTCATCGGTCTCGAGCTGGCCGACGAAATGAAGCTTCGAGGACTAGAAATTTTTGGAGACTCCCAACTCGTGATCCAGCAAGTCCTAGGGGCATACAAAGTCAACAAAGAAGACCTGGTGCCATTGCATACGCGGGCTGTGGAGCTCCTCAGCAAACTCAATGCTGCTTCCATTCAACATGTCTATAGGAACCTCAACCAACAAGCTGACGCACTCGCAAATCTGGCGGCTACACTCCCGTTTCCAGATGAACGTTTACTCGTCGTCCCCGTCTGCAGAAGATTCGTGATCACCGAAGAAGAAGGTCCGCTCGAAGTACCAGTTCAAACCAACGCGATGCATGTCCTCGAGATTAAAGAACAATACTGGAGGCAGTCGTTTGTGGATTATCTTGTTCATGGTAAACTCCCTGAAGATCCGAAGCGCAAAGGTGACATCCGCCAAAGGTCTCTAAGGTTCTACCACTTCAACGGCGAGCTATACCGACGAAGCTACGATGGCACACTTCTGAGGTGCCTCGTGAAAGAAGAAGCAGAAGCCACGCTGGAAGAAGTACACGCTGGAATCTGCGGATCGCACCAGTCCGGTCCGAAACTTCACTTCCGCGTCAGAAGGATGGGATACTACGGGCCTACCATGATCAAGGACAGCTTGGATTACGCGAGGAGGTGTCAAGCTTGCCAGATGTACGGGGACCACATCCGTCAACCTCCGGAGCCTTTGCACCCAACAATCGCGTCTTGGCCCTTCGACGGGTGGGGACTCGATATCGTCGGTCCCCTGCCCAAGTCATCCAAGCAACATCTCTATATTTTGGCAGCAACAGACTACTTCTCCAAGTGGGCTGAAGCAACGCCTCTGCGGGAAGTTACAAAGCACTCCGTCATCAGCTTTATCCAGAATGACATCATCTTCCGCTATGGGGTCCCCCGCTACATCGTAACAGATAACGGAAAGCAGTTCAAGAATGCTGCCGTCAGCCAGTTCTGCGCATTGTACAATATTAAGCAGAATTATTCGACGATGTACAACGCTCCGGCCAACGGTCTAGCAGAAGCCTTCAACAAGACTCTGAGCAAGCTGCTGGAGAAAACCGTCTCGAAGACAAAGAAAGATTGGCACGAACGTATGGGCGAAGCACTATGGGCTTACCGGACGTCCTTCCGCACGCCGACGCAAGCAACACCGTACTCCCTCGTCTATGGTGTGGAAGCCGTTCTTCCGCTCGAGCTCCAGATCCCGTCACTCAGGATAGCAATCCAGGAAGGCCTCACCGGCAACGACAACGCCCAGCTCCGCCTAGCGGAATTGGAAGCATTGGACGAGAAACGCCTCGAAGCTCAACAGCGTCTGGAGTGTTATCAGGCCAGGCTCTCTCGCGCCTTCAACAAGAAGATCCGTCCTTGATCATTCCAGATAGGGGAACTGGTGCTGGCAGTCAAGCGCCCCATCATCCTCTCGCATCGAGGAGGGAAGAAATTTGATGCTAAATGGGATGGCCCGCACTCCGTCAAGGAAGTCTACTCCAACGGTGCCTATCTCCTCACCACGCCAAAAGGGCTGACACTCGGCCCTATCAACGGCAAGTACCTCAAAAGGTACTATGCCTAAAGCAAGGCCACACCCCTTGCGCAAAAAAAAAAAAAAAAAAAAAATGAACTACGTGCGACTTGATCCCCCTTAGGGGGTACGTAGGCAGCCTGAGAAGTTACTTCAGGTTCAGTCCGACCAAAATAAAAAGTCAACAATGGTCCATGCAAAAGATGTGGCAAAACGAGGCGATATTATTAGATAATGAAGAAAAGGCGATACATGGCATAAGTCCCGAAAAGAAAGCTACAATGAATCAAGGAGCAACTAAAAGAAGGTATCCATAGCTCGAAGACGGCGTAGTAACTCCTCTCTAGTCACCTCCACTCGTTGAAGTTCCACGGGGCGAGTGGCCAGAAGCTCACGACGGGTCGCCAAGTCTGACTGCTGCTTCGAGCAACTCGCCTTCAAAGCACTCTCCGCGGCCTCGGCTCGCTCCAGACGAGACTCCGCCTTTCGAAGCGAGGCGCGCACAGAATCTATCTTCCTCTGAGCCTTCGACAGGCTGGAAGTCGCCTCCGCAAGTTGGAACTCTGACTGACTTAGACTTGCCTCAGCAGCCTCCAACTCAGAAGGGGAGCTCCCCTCTAGCAAAGCTCGCCGGGATCGATAAACCTCGCCATCGGTCACAAGCAGGGTCATCTGAGTGACAAAAGAAGAGCTGTCGACTTTGAACTCCTCCAGGCTCGCGCAAAACTCTGCACTGTCCGTCGACCACCAGTCCTAGAGAGCGCCAAAGCCAGCATTTTGGAAAGGCTCTAACGTTGACTTGATATACTGCCGGCAGCTCGCAAGAAGGAACTCTGAGACTCTGCTCCTCGGCCTTAAATCCGGGCGAGGTGCCTCGGAGTAGGTAGGCAAGACCTTCCCTCCTACTGCAGCCGCGACAGGAGCCGCCTGCGCCAACAAGGGTGGCAGAACCGGAGAAACCGCTGCTACCGCTGCAACAACCGTCTCCTCCAACGGGCACAAGGGTACAGTAACTGGGGAGTGCCGCTTGTCGACGCTCGAAACTTCAGCCTCTTCATGGAAAGATAAAGTGTCAACATCGATGCCGTCCAGGTCGATATCGCCACTAAAGAAGTTCTCCCCGCAAAGTCCGAGGAGATCCAGATCGTCCGGAGGGATATCTAGCCCGCGTGCCCCAGGCACTTCCTGTGCAGCGCCAGTAGACGAGTGCCCAAGAGACGCCTTCGGAAAGTTCGCCCCGCGCTCTACCACTACAACGGAGTCTGGTCAAAAAGAAGATACAATACTCAGCGTGATGAAAACTTCTTGAACGTAGAAGACAAATAAAATAAACAGAACTCCATACCCGCGTGGTCAGATGAAGCAGCCCTAGATGGGGGAATCACCTCATCTTTCAGAAGTCCAGGCTCCTCGGTATCCTCCACTAGACAAGGGACCCTTGGAACCTGTTAGGATTGATGTGTTCTAAGCTTGTAAAACTTTATGTTTTGGTCTAATAAAGATTGATAGTTATTATTACATGAGATGCATATAGGTGCGTAACATAGTTACGTGTTCTTTAGGGAACAGAGAGCCATGGTTATATGGTAGTCCACTGAGTTGAAGACTAAGTGGATTGGTCCCGTATAACCTAAATAAGTTCGCAGCTATGATCAGGTTGGTCGCCTCATCATGATAAGCTGTTGGCGATGACAGTTCATGGGATGTCTTCACCATGGTCATCACCAGGCACAGTGTCTGTGGCTGAACGGAACTAACACGGTGTACAGATCAGTGAGCAGACACTGGTACACTAAGCCGTGTTTCTGCTTAGGGTAAAACGGTCCTAAACCCTGAGGAACCACGTCTGATGGACTAACCAGTTGCGTGGTGCTTTGGCGCACCAATGTGTGAGGGTCTATATGCAGTGATCCAAAACCACGGTGTACTGGGTTACCCGGCTGGCGTTACATTAGCGTGTCACTCCTGCAGGCCATCCACACCCCTGATGGGAGGTGCGTTCCTTGGTGTGACTTACACTGTACCAAACCCAGGCCTGGTGGTCATCAGTTTGACTATTGACCGGGTTCGATTACTCGACGGGGTAATCAGAGGTACGATGTATAGGTCAGCCTGGAAGGAACCAAGTCATATGATCATTCGAGTCTGACGGTAGTCTTCACCGCTCGAAGTGAATCATGGCATCAAGTGGAGGGACAGCGGGTTTACCACTACTAAGCGGAAGCAGGGGTATGATGGAGAACATAGTAAGTCTGGGTGAATTGGAGTGCAGCCTGCGTCGCACTCTGGGTGGCTACGCAGGTTAACTCGAGCTCAGAGGATCGATGGTACACTCGGGTAGTGTGTCGATCGAGCTTGAGTTGGAAGCTATGAACCCCGGTCCCTGATGGTTCCACCTTATCAACATTATGTACGGTTCTTGAACCGTCTCCTCGGAACACCATAAGCAGGAGGAAGAAAGAAGTATACGCTCCGTGTGTGCTTGGCACTAGAGCACGGTAGATGCGTAACTACATACGAGTACTAAGGGTTGAGCCCGAGACTAGTGCAGAGTCGTATGTAGTAATCCCTAGCCATAAGTGAACTTCGCTGCATAGGTGCGATGCACCGGGGTATGTTGCGAGTTGACTAGTTGACTTTGCTAGAGGCAGCCTCCGGTGGCCTCAGTTAATAGTAAGTAACTAGTAGATATCACTTAAGTAATGGCCGCTAGGTATCACACGCTAGAAATGGTCAAAATGAGGCGTCGGGGCGTTTTGGTAAAAACCTCACTCTGCCGGACCTCACTGTTGGCCGATCCTAGTGGTGGGACACCTCACCAGGGCCGGCCCTATGATGTAGGGATGAGAATCCCTCATCTATAGGGCCGGCCATATAGATAGGGATGGGGCGATAAATCGGTTAAAATCGAGCCCTAAAAAGTGGGAAAACGGATAAATACGCGGAGAGATAAAAGGAGATATTGGAGAGATGAGATAAGGGGGTCATTATCCCCTTGGATCCTTATCCAAGGGGGGGTGGCCGGCCCTATAAAAGCACCTATGGGCGCCGGCCCCATGTGCTACAGAAACCGAACCCCCCTCTCTCTCATCTCTCGAGTTCTCTCCCGTTTCATCTCCCGTTTCCCGCTTGCTACTTCGTCTTCCTCGCGTGGAGTTCTGAAGAAGGAGAAGGGTCGTTCTTCGGAGGCACTCAGAGATCCGAGAGCGACGTTCTGTGCATCGTGTGAGATCGGGTGAACAAGAAGGCAACATCTCCATTCGTACCGTCGGCATCTTCGCGAACGATCTTCCGTCTCCATCGACAAAGAAGACAATTCTCCGCGGTTAAAAGATCCGTACGAAAGGTATGTGTAATCTAACATGTAGATCTAGCGAGCATTATGATTTGCATCCATGCTAGTTAATCATTACGCTAGATTGCCGTTAGGGGTTTTCGATTCTCGTGCATACACATGCACACATATGTAGAATAGTTTCTATGAAAATTTAAATCGCGTAACGTGCACCATGAACGGTCTTTCGACCGCC
This sequence comes from Chamaelirium japonicum, assembly GCA_947650365.1. Lineage (NCBI taxonomy): Eukaryota > Viridiplantae > Streptophyta > Magnoliopsida > Liliales > Melanthiaceae > Chamaelirium > Chamaelirium japonicum. The sequence goes on from OX393549.1 coordinate 104,992,415, forward strand.
AAATCGCTTCCGCTGCGAGCCTCTGACCCGGATTAACTTCCAACAATTGGTATCAGAGCGGCATTAGTGGTGTGCGTTTCACGTTTTTTCATGAAACTAACATGTGTGCGCATGATGAATGCGTGAGATCATCGGGGTTCTTGCGCTTAGATCATGCATATGTATAGATTGTGCTTGTTCTATTAATCATTCTTGCAGGGCGCCGCTATAAAAAAATCTAGATCTATGCTTTGTGCTTGCTACCGGGGGTCGGACCCCAAGTTAGCAATTGTCTGGATTTGCTTTCTGTGTGTGGATATGTATTGAGCCATAGATTGGGCGAGCGATGGGGTTTGTCCATCCTCGGTTTCCCATGGCCTTTTTTTAGGTGTGTTTTCTTTTCTTTCTAGGAAATTGTGTACGACCGAGCACTTGCTCGTAGCGTACTAGACTTTTTCGGTTACAGATCGAGAAGAAAGATGTGCCAAAGAAATCCACCATCGGGAGCGGAAGCGGAACCCTGGAGGATGAAGACGATCCGGCAAAGTATTCGCAAGCGCGACGGAGGAGCCGGACCGAGGAACCTTGCGAAGAAAGCTAGATGCCTGCGCTGTGCTAATTAGGTTCAGGGGTCGGACCCTGAACTTAATTCAGTTTTAATGGTTGCTTTCTTTAATTAGTTCTTTATGCTTCATATCGAACCCCGATGAGATAATATGATTGTCAGTTTACAGAGGGATGCCTTTCCCCTCCGGTCCAAGCGACTGTTTGAGGTTAGGATCCCGCTAGATGACGCCTATTATTTAGTTGACTTTTGATGTTAGTGGGATCCCATCACATATGGTTATGCCACCATTAGGAGAGCACCCGACTAGTCGGGTGTGCCTATTTGGCCAGCATCAAAATCAAAGATGAGATGGAGATCCATTGAACATCAATTGTCAAATCTATAATCAAGGCGCCATGACTAGTGGGAGTCCTTTCCAGTGAGTCTGACTCTAGGATTAGCTCCAGAGCATTAGCGTGATAACCAATTTTGCAAAGCATCGATATTCTTGGAATATGTAATGTGACCCTTGAATGGAGAAATCCACTTGAGGCAGGGACTATGATATTCCGAGAGTTATTAATCCTAGGCAAAGGGCTTGAACGCTAGTGGGAGCATGGTGTGACCAGGGTCTAGTATTTAGGAGGTCGCTACCTTTGCATTTGCATAAATTCATACTCGCAAAATAACCCTCAGAATTATAAGGGATGCAAGAGAGGACTTTTATAAGATCCTCTGGCCTCCACGGCCAGTCGTTTTGTGTTTGGGTGGGGATGCATAACTTCACACCCCCTAGGGTGGGAGCTGTGTGTTTCCATGCCAAATTACTTAATGACCTCCCTGTGGATATGGCGATTACGGGGCCAGGAGAGAAGGGCTTTTCATCCCACCCTAGTGGGGGCCGCATGAACTCCCGTGTCGTAATTGCTTAGGCTCGTGGGTAAGCATCCTAAGTACACGTGAGGTATTCGTTGCGAAGACAACGGTGATCACGTGGTACTGGCCGAAAGATAACCATGGTCCATCACAGCCCTTAGTTGGCAGATTTGGATAGGGTCAAGGAAAAGGCCCGTGTAAGCGGATTGACGCTGTATGATGCCCCCTAGGGTAGGTACAGTGGATTCCGAGATCTTACATACATGGTTAATTAATCCATAGAGATGGCTTCGCTTGAGGGTAGCGTCGACATATGGATATAATTAGCTTGTTTTAAAAATCCATAAAATAAGTTTTTATGCATACTCATTATTCAATCTTTATTTTCAGATGACTAAGTTAGACCCCCTGTCCGCTATCCTAAATGACCACAAACTTACCGGTCCCAACTATGAGGACTGGAAGCGCAACCTGTACCTGGTCCTAAGGATTGGTAAACATATGACAGCCCTTAATGACCCTGAGCCAGATTTGCCAGGACCCAATGCCACAGAGGCACAGTTAAAGGCATTCCATGACTGGAAGGAATCCAATGAGATATGTAAATGCTATATTATAGCATCCTTGCAAACAACTCTGCAGAAGCAAGTCGAGGAGATGCCCGACGCTTCTGACATGATGTTGTATTTGAAGGAGATGTTTGAAGGTCACAATCGCGTTACGCGATACCTTACCATCAAGAAACTCGTCGGCACTAAGATGTCCAATGGGACGCTGGTTCGGGAACACATGATGAAAACGTTTGGGTTCCAGAACGAACTAGCTACCATGGACATTGTGCTAGAAGGCGAGGTGATGACAGACATCTTCCTCTCGTCACTGTCTGGAGCCTTTGAAGGCTTTGTCACCAACTTTAATTTGAACAAGTTGGCTATGACAAATGCAGAGCTTCTGGAAGCTCTCCAGGCAGCTGAGGATGGCTTCAAGCAGAAGGGCGAAGCACTTCACGTGCAACGCAGATCCTTCAAGAAGCCTGGTAAACCTCAGGGCAAGAAACATAAAAGGAAACCTAAGTCACTGCCTGTGCAGGACTCTGCTGGGGCCTCTGGGTCTGGAGAATCAAAGAAACCGGGCACGAAGTGCTTCCGGTGTGGCCAGAAGGGTCATTGGAAGAAGGACTGCAAGAAGCCTCAGAATGCTGGTGAAGGTAATCTACAACTCTTAGTTGTTGAATCATTTCTTTCAAGTAATAGTACTTTTGCTAGTTGGATTGTGGATTCTGGATCCACTAACCATGCCTGTAACTCTCTTCAGGGGTTTCGGGAAAGCAGAAGATTGCTTGATGGAGAGGTGACCTAGAGCATGGGAACTGAGGCCGTGGCTGCTGCTGAAGCTATTGGAGATGTTAATCTTAGTTTTTCGAATAATAAGACTTTGACTCTTAGAGATGACTTTTATGTACCGTCCTTGCGACGTAACTTAATTTTTGTTTCTTCTTTAGTTAATGAAGGTTATTCAGTTTATTTTGATGCTTTTGGTGTGTTGTTTTAACTGAATGGAACTTTTATAATAAGAGGAATGGTTCAGAATCATCTCTATATTGTAAGTCCTAAATTTGAAAAAGATAACATAATAACTTCAGCATTTAATGTTAATTCATCTAAGCGTAAGAATCCTTCGGAAAATTTAACCCACCTGTGGCACTTACGACTTGGGCATATTGCCTTAGATAGGATTCATAGAATGGTGAAGGCCGGGCTTCTGGAAACAGATCCTACGGAGATCCTTCCCACCTGTGAATCCTGCCTGGAAGGCAAGATGACCAAGAGGTCCTTTAAAGGCAAAGGAGTAAGTGCTACTGAGGTGTTAGAGTTAATCCATTCGGATATGTGTGGACCCATGAACGTCAAGGCGATAGGAGGCCATGAGTATTTCATCACATTCATTGATGATTACTCAAGATATGGTTACATTTACCTGATGCATCGGAAGTCGGAATCCTTTGACATGTTCAAAGAGTTCAGGGCTGAAGTAGAAAAGCAGACAGGTAAATATATAAAAACCCTTCGATCTGATCGAGGAGGTGAATACCTATCTGACGAGTTCCTAGGGTATTTGGTGAAGCATGGGATAAAATCCCAGTTAACTGCTCCAGGTACCCCACAACAGAATGGAGTTTCCGAGAGAAGGAATCGAACCTTGTTGGACATGGTTCGTAGCATGATGAGTTACGCCAGTTTACCAATGACCTTTTGGGGATATGCCCTACAAACAGCAGTTTATATTCTGAATCACGTTCCGTCTAAGTCAGTGCCTCTGACCCCTAGAGAACTGTGGTCAAAGCGACAGCCATTGATACAGCATTTCAGAATATGGGGATGCCCTGCACATGTGCGAAGGGATAAGAGGGAAAAGATGGAATCTAAAACCAGAGTATGCTTATTTGTAGGGTATTCTAAGGAGACCAAAGGTGGTCTATTTTATGATCCTGAGGAAAAGAAGGTGATCGTTTCTACGAACGCCTATTTCCTAGAACAGGATTATATTGTGGACCACAAACCTACTAGTAAGGTAGTTCTGGATGAACTACTGGGTACTAGTTCAGATAGCGCATCCGAAAGCATAGTGGGAGCTGACATTACAGATAATAATATACCAGATACTGTAGAACCTGTTAATCCTGTAACACCACCACCACCTCGTCGCAGTGGGAGAAACATCAGAGCTCCTGACAGATACTATGGAGAAACCTTATTGGTTGATCCAGAGGGTCAGGAGGATGACCCACTGAGCTACGATGAGGTAGTGGGAGCTTCTGACAGCTCTGACTGGCAAAAGGCTATGGAGGTAGAAATTGAATCAATGTCCCATAACGCAGTCTGGACTCTTGTTACACCATCATCCAATATTAAACCTATTGGGTGTAAGTGGGTGTATAAGAAGAAGAGAGGATCCGATGGTACAATAGAGACTTATAAAGCTAGATTAGTTGCCAAGGGTTATACCCAGAGAGAAGGAATCGACTTTGACGAAACCTTCTCGCCGGTAGCTATGATAAAGTCTATTCGGATCCTCCTATCCATTGCAGCCCATTATGACTGGGAGATCTGGCAAATGGATGTCAAGACAGCATTCCTTAACGGGAATTTGGAAGAAGACATTTATATGATTCAGCCACCAGGCTTTGAGTCAGAGGGTCAGGAACATCTAGTTTGCAAGTTGCAGAAGTCCATTTATGGACTAAAGCAAGCATCTAGAAGTTGGAACATCCGTTTTGATCAGGCAATCCAGTCATATGGATTTACTCAAAACGAGGATGAACCATGTGTATACAAGAGGACTGATAAGACCACAGTAGTATATTTGATACTTTACGTAGACGATATTCTGCTCATTGGAAATGATGTAGGAACATTGTCAACGGTAAAGGTCTGGTTGTCAACACAGTTCGATATGAAAGACCTAGGTGAAGCAAGTTATGTTTTGGGGATCAAGGTAACACGTGATCGCCAGAACAGGATTCTCTCGCTGTCACAGGCTGCGTATATAGATAAGGTTATGGCTAGATTTGACATGCAAAACTCCAAGAAGGGTTTTGTGCCATTTAGACATGGCATAAAACTGTCTAAGGATCAATGTCCTAAGACACCTGAGGAGAGAGCAGAAATGCAGAAGATACCTTATGCTTCGGCATTAGGTAGTCTAATGTATGCTATGCATTGTACAAGGCCTGATATCTGTTTTGCAGTAGGAATGATGGGTCGGTTTCAGTCGAATCCGGGTCCAGATCACTGGACAGCTGTGAAGTGTATACTCAAGTACCTTCGTAGAACAAGGGACTATGAGTTGGTTTACACTGGACAAGAACTGACGTCGATTGGATATACAGATTCTGACTTTATGTCAGATTTGGAATCCAGGAAGTCGACATCAGGTTTTGTGTTTATGCTAGAAGGAGGAGCGGTTAGTTGGCAGAGTGTGAAGCAGAAATGCATCGCAGACTCTACCACAGAGGCTGAGTACGTTGCAGCGTGCGAGGCAGCCAAAGAGGCGGTATGGCTCAAGAAATTCCTTACGGATTTGGGCTGTGTACCAGAGGCCCAGTTACCTATTGTGCTTTACTGCGACAATAGTGGGGCGGTAGCACAAGCTAAGGAGCCAAGACATCACCAAAAGGGGAAGCACATCGAGCGCAAGTTCCACTTGATTCGGCAGTTTCAAAAGCAAGGGCGAGTAGCGGTAACGCAGATTGCATCTACAGATAATGTTGCTGATCCTTTCACAAAGGCAATACCTACCAAGGCATTCGAGCGACATGTGGACGCGATGGGAGTCAAAACCGTTTTGCTTCGCTAGACCAAGTGGGAGATTGTTAGGATTGATGTGTTCTAAGCTTGTAAAACTTTATGTTTTGGTCTAATAAAGATTGATAGTTATTATTACATGAGATGCATATAGGTGCGTAACATAGTTACGTGTTCTTTAGGGAACAGAGAGCCATGGTTATATGGTAGTCCACTGAGTTGAAGACTAAGTGGATTGGTCCCGTATAACCTAAATAAGTTCGCAGCTATGATCAGGTTGGTCGCCTCATCATGATAAGCTGTTGGTGATGACAGTTCATGGGATGTCTTCACCATGGTCATCACCAGGCACAGTGTCTGTGGCTGAACGGAACTAACACGGTGTACAGATCAGTGAGCAGACACTGGTACACTAAGCCGTGTTTCTGCTTAGGGTAAAACGGTCCTAAACCCTGAGGAACCACGTCTGATGGACTAACCAGTTGCGTGGTGCTTTGGCGCACCAATGTGTGAGGGTCCATATGCAGTGATCCAAAACCACGGTGTACTGGGTTACCCGGCTGGCGTTGCATTAGCGTGTCACTCCTGCAGGCCATCCACACCCCTGATGGGAGGTGCGTTCCTTGGTGTGACTTACACTGTACCAAACCCAGGCCTGGTGGTCATCAGTTTGACTGTTGACCGGGTTCGATTACTCGACGGGGTAATCAGAGGTACGATGTATAGGTCAGCCTGGAAGGAACCAAGTCATATGATCATTCGAGTCTGACGGTAGTCTTCACCGCTCGAAGTGAATCATGGCATCAAGTGGAGGGACAGCGGGTTTACCACTACTAAGCGGAAGCAGGGGTATGATAGAGAACATAGTAAGTCTGGGTGAATTAGAGTGCAGCCTGCGTCGCACTCTGGGTGGCTACGCAGGTTAACTCGAGCTCAGAGGATCGATGGTACACTCGGGTAGTGTGTCGATCGAGCTTGAGTTAGAAGCTATGAACCCCGGTCCCTGATGGTTCCACCTTATCAACATTATGTACGGTTCTTGAACCGTCTCCTCGGAACACCATAAGCAGGAGGAAGAAAGAAGTATACGCTCCGTGTGTGCTTGGCACTAGAGCACGGTAGATGCGTAACTACATACGAGTACTAAGGGTTGAGCCCGAGACTAGTGCAGAGTCGTATGTAGTAATCCCTAGCCATAAGTGAACTTCGCTGCATAGGTGCGATGCACCGGGGTATGTTGCGAGTTGACTAGTTGACTTTGCTAGAGGCACCCTCCGGTGGCCTCAGTTAATAGTAAGTAACTAGTAGATATCACTTAAGTAATGGCCGCTAGGTATCACACGCTAGAAATGGTCAAAATGAGGCATCGGGGCGTTTTGGTAAAAACCTCACTCTGCCAAATCGCGTAACGTGCACCATGAATGGTCTTTCGACCACCAAATCGCTTCCGCTGCGAGCCTCTGACCCGGATTAACTTCCAACAGAACCATTCCACGAGGAATGCAAACCTTTCTTCTTTTGGAAGGGGCACCCTCAACGGCGGCCTTCGGGAAACAAGATGCCCCAGGGGCACTAGTAAGCTCGGCGTCTAACGCCGGAGTTGAAGAAGGGACACGACGAGCACTGGAGAGACGACTACAGCTCCTCTGCGCCCTCTGAAGCCCCAGTCGGAGGCGGCGGTCCTCCACTCCAGCAGAATGGTTAAAGCAGAAGTTCCTGAACTCGCTGCTCGCCAAGACGTCGACCGGAAAACTCGCAAGCAAAGGGGAAACGCGCCCTTCAATCCACTTGCAGTACTCCGGAGTAGCGGCATCCCGAAACCCGAATTTGGTCCCGGGAAAGAAGCTGCTGCCAGTCGATCGAGCATAGAGAGAAGCCCAGAGGCGGTAACCCTCCTGTGGACTGATGCGCCCCTGCAACTGCTGAGGCATCCCAAGAACTTCCTGTCGAAATCCCTGCTGGCGAGCGAAGCGGTGAGGAGAGTACTGCTTCACCTCCACCACGTCCCCCTTTCGCCAAACCAAGTAGCCAGGGCGGCAACTGACCATGTTCCAGTATAGGTGGTCTGGGAGCTCCTCGTTGTCGTAAACAGTCGACCTCTCCAAAGGCAATACCGAATGCTCCGACAGGAATTCAAAATCGGCGCTTCCCATCTTCCTCAAAAGGGTGCGAGCACACTCCCTCGGACGCTCCCAACTGATAAAGGCGTTTAAAATCCCCCCTATCCCAGGCAGGAACGGCAGGTCGGCTGGATGCCCGCGTTTGGCGAAAATCCCCTTTGGAAAATGCAGAGCTATCCAACCATACAAGTAGTGCAAGGGTCCGAACGCAGCGGACCGGCCAAGCTCCTCCTTGGCCTTATCCGAGCTGGACAAGTCCCAGTAAGTCCAGCTGAGAGCCCGGTACAGGGCGCATAATATGGCCGGGGCAAGATTGAAAAGCTCGCCCCTCTCCATCCTAGAAGCTGCAAGGAAGGTCCCCGGACGGATAACCTTGCCAGAACACAGAAGCACGAACCGACAAAGGAAGATGACCAGCCCGGTAGCTCGGTAAACCGCTCGCCACTCCTCGCTGTCACGCCTCAAGCCAAGGATTTCCCAGGGACACTGCGTTCCCTCCATTGAATGCTTCTCTCGAGCCAAAGAGTCGATAGGCCTCACGAAGGAACGAAGCGGGGGTCTTTGCATTTGAGCAATCTTCCACATCGGATGGGCCGAAGGTGCCGGAGACCTATACTCGCCTCTAAACCAAAAGTCAACCCAAGAAGAAGGACGCACTCGATCCGACTGATCCCGGGCCACGATGATAGCATATGCCTTAAACAAAAGAAGGCAAGAACTCGGAGCGAAGCTGCTGTCCAACAGATCCTTCAAGGCTGGCACCTCCTTCTGGTAGTAATTTCGTACTTCGGGGCACCCGAAAACGATGTGGACGTCGCGAAGCAAGATTCCTATCTCCCCCGCTCCAGTAAGGAAAGTGTTGGTGTCCGGACACCAGAGCTCACAAAGTGCGTGATACATCCCCTTAGGACGGCTGTACTCTCGACGAGCCGGTGCCAAAAACTTGGCTAATAAGTTCATCTCGGGTTCCGCGCCAAAGACCTCATAGAGCTCGCCCATCCATTCACGAAAGCCGCAAAGGTATTGGACGTCTCCCAATCGGTACCCCATCACGTCAGTCGGGCACAGATCTTCGAGGCGATAACCGGCGTGGGCACGAAGTCTTCATCACAATGGTGGAACGGAATACTCAAACTCGGCCGGAGAAGCTTCATGGAGATCCCTTCGTCAGTATAGATCTTCTCGCTCAATTTCGGCATCCAAGTGTTTCAGAAGCTTAACATTATTGCCTTTTATTTTAGTTTCAACCAGACCACAGCAATCCATAGATTGGCTATGAAATAATTTCAAAAGTTCCCCTTGCTTGCCCCGCTTACTAATGCCTCGGACATTCCAACTCATAATCGTCATGGAAGAAACTATTTAGGCTTAGCATGGGCTTCACCTGACCCAACAGAATTACTCCTTGTATGTCTACCCGATCTTGTAACTACTGTAGACTTCCCCCTACCACATTTATTAGAGTGATCCGCTTCCACGGTGAGTGTATTCGAAAGATTGTTGAAAATATCAGGACTTGGAACCGTAATACCTTCTCCTCTACTTCCTGCCATCCCCTGAATATCCGTCCTCTCTTCTATCGGAACACTGCCTATCTGCACTGAGATCTCCTCTTGAAGATCTCCGAAAACTCTGCCCATAACTTCATCTGAAGCCAAAGAACCACTATCCTCCATAAAATCTGATCGGATTCCATGTTTAGCAGCTACAGAAAACGAACGATTAGCACTTCTAAGCTTCTCTAAACTGGGTATATGTAGTCCTTTTTGTTTAGCCATAGCTACTGCCGAAGCTCTCCCCTTAACCTCTATCGGATTCTCCACCCCAATACTAATAGGTTCCTGTAGCTCTTGTACATCGCTAGCACCCTGCCCATTCACAGAAATACCTTCTTTCTTCTGGCCATTTCCAGCATCAGTCTCATTGTCTTCACCGCCCCCTCTGTTTAGGTCCCTCTCCTCAATCAGAGTTTCACCTTCCAGGTCTGCCAAAAACTCATCAACGACTTGGCTATTGAATGCACATACAGGCTCAACTATCTCTTCAGCTTGCTCCCGAAGGATATCAAAAGGGTTAGACAATTCAATACCTTCTGTTGCCTTACCTTTGCCTCGATCCTTCCTTATAGCACCCCCCACTTGCTCCCAGCCTTGCTCAAGATTAGATGAAGTTGTTCCTTGGACCCCAGCTGACATTACCGCAGGATTATCAGACCCTCTTGACCCCTTAAGAATAGGTCGCCACTGAAACCGGTTCCCCTGTTGCACATCCGTCACTTGCCCTCTCCCTATCTTCTTCCAATTCTCCCCAAACTTGGGATGTTTATGACACATACCTTCCGAGTGATCAAAAGATCCGCATGCCCTACATCTCTGAGGAACCCAATCGTACAAAACAGGTTGGATGGACAAAAGGTTATCTTTATTATCCCGGGCTTCAACTACTTTAGGAAGGGAATCCGCCACATTTATCTCCACACAAAATCGAGCATATCTTACTCGAGATTGTGCAGTGGTCGCCTGATCCATATACAATGGTACCCCAATGGTACTACCCATTCGGCTGAGTATCTCTTCCGACCAAAGGTCAACCAATAGATTTGGAAAACGAACCCAGATAGGAACTTTGGTGATGAGGTCCCGCTCACAATTCATGCCTTTCACCCACTTTTTCAAAACAAGAGGTCTACCTTCAATATGCCAAGGACCTCCTTCCAAGGCTTTCACATAGTCCTCTACAAGCCCGAACTTAAATAAAAACACTCCATTCTCCCTAGAGTACAACTCCAGACTGCCTATCGGCTTCCATTTCTACATCAGTTGTGCCTTCAGGTACAAATAATACGGTCTTCTACCCAACACATATCTAACCAGAGCTAAATCCCACTGTTTCTGATTTCTTTCCACTTCCTCTATAGGGCAAACTGCCACCTTTTTCGTTCCAACCAAGGTCAGAGCAATATATCGGAGCACAGGGCTTCTCATGCTTTTAGGTGACGCTCCTACAGAATTCCAAGCAGCTTTCAGCCCACTAGCCACTCATGCATTTCCAGCAACAATAGAAGAAGCTCTCTGACTACAGCCCTCAATCCCTGACCTAGATTTTAGTCCTTGATGCACTTCCCCACTTCCTCCAATGCCTTCAGAATTTTCTCCCTGCAGCACTGCCGGCCGATCCTCTCTCTGAACCCCTCCTGTTGATTGCAAATATGGAAAATCTGTAGG
>OX393549.1:105030964-105038464 GCA_947650365.1 Chamaelirium japonicum
TAGGGTTTAGGGTTTTTTAGTGTTTAGGGTTTAGGGTTTAGGGTTTAGGGTTTTTTAGGGTTTAGGGTTTAGGGTTTAGGGTTTAGGGTTTAGGGTTTTAGGGTTTAGGGTTTAGGGTTTTAGGGTTTAGGGTTTAGGGTTTAGGGTTTAGGGTTTAGGGTTTAGGGTTTAGGGTTTTAGGGTTTAGGGTTTTAGGGTTTAGGGTTTAGGGTTTAGGGTTTAGGGTTTAGCGTTTAGGGTTTAGGGTTTAGGGTTTTTCGGGTTTTAGGGGTTTAGGGTTTAGGGTTTTTTAGGGTTTAGGGTTTAGGGTTTAGGGTTTAGGGTTTAGGGTTTAGGGTTTTTTAGGGTTTAGGGTTTAGGGTTTAGGGTTTTTTAGGGTTTAGGGTTTAGGGTTTAGGGTTTAGGGTTTAGGGTTTTAGGGTTTTAGGGTTTAGGGTTTAGGGTTTAGGGTTTAGGGTTTTAGGGTTTTAGGGTTTAGGGTTTAGGGTTTAGGGTTTAGGGTTTAGGGTTTAGGCTTTTAGGGTTTAGGGTTTTAGTGTTTAGGGTTTAGGGTTTAGGGTTTAGGGTTTAGGGTTTAGGGTTTTTTAGGGTTTAGGGTTTAGGGTTTAGGGTTTAGGGTTTTTTAGGGTTTAGGGTTTAGGGTTTAGGGTTTTAGGGTTTTAGGGTTTAGGGTTTAGGGTTTAGGGTTTAGGGTTTTAGGGTTTTAGGGTTTAGGGTTTAGGGTTTAGGGTTTTTAGGGTTTTAGGGTTTAGGGTTTAGGGTTTAGGGTTTTTAGGGGTTTAGGGTTTAGGGTTTAGGGTTTAGGGTTTAGGGTTTTAGGGTTTAGGGTTTAGGGTTTAGGGTTTAGGGTTTTAGGGTTTAGGGTTTAGGGTTAAGGGTTTAGGGTTTTTAGGGTTTTAGGGTTTAGGGTTTAGGGTTTAGGGTTTTTTAGTGTTTAGGGTTTAGGGTTTAGGGTTTAGGGTTTAGGGTTTAGGGTTTTTTAGGGTTTAGGGTTTAGGGTTTAGGGTTTAGGGTTTAGGGTTTTTTAGGGTTTAGGGTTTAGGGTTTAGGGTTTAGGGTTTTAGGGTTTTAGGGTTTAGGGTTTAGGGTTTAGGGTTTAGGGTTTTAGGGTTTTAGGGTTTAGGGTTTAGGGTTTAGGGTTTAGGGTTTAGGGTTTAGGGTTTAAGGTTTAGGGTTTTAGGGTTTAGGGTTTAGGGTTTTAAGAGTTTAGGGTTTAGGGTTGGAGAGGGAATGGCGTCAATGTCGGTTAAATATAGCAGGTAGTACAGCGGCCATGTCGGTTAAACTCAGGCGACAGAATTGTGTACATGTCGGTTTATCTAAACCGATAATACATCTACAAATCGGTTGAACTTAGCCGAGAGAACATTGTCCGAGTCGGTTAAGCTTGGCCGAGATAGCGGTGTATGGTCGGCTAGATTCAACCGATAAAACATTGATTCGTCGGTTAAAGCGGGCCGAGAGAACAGCGTTAATGTTGGTTAGAATGAACCGATAGTACAGCATTAAGGTCGGAAAGATCCAGCCGATAGTATAGGGTTAAAGTCGGGTAGCTCAAGCCGATAGTACTGCGTCTGTGTTGGTTTGATAAGCCGATATTACAGCTTCCAAGTCGTTTTGACCCGGCCGACTCAGCGTCTGGGCTGTTTGCCTTGGTCGACATTGGCTGGGCGTTGACATTCCCTCTCCAACCCTAAACCCTAAACCCTAAACCCTAAAAAACCCTAAACCCTAAACCCTAAACCCTAAAAAACCCTAAACCCTAAACCCTAAACCCTAAACACTAAAAAACCCTAAACCCTAAACCCTAAACCCTAAAAAACCCTAAACCCTAAACCCTAAACCCCTAAAACCCTAAAAACCCTAAACCCTAAACCCTAAACCCTAAACCCTAAAACCCTAAACCCTAAAACCCTAAACCCTAAACCCTAAACCCTAAACCCTAAACCCTAAAACCCTAAACCCTAAACCCTAAACCCTAAACCCTAAACCCTAAACCCCTAAAAACCCTAAACCCTAAACCCTAAACCCTAAAACCCTAAAAACCCTAAACCCTAAACCCTAAACCCTAAACCCTAAAACCCTAAAACCCTAAACCCTAAACCCTAAACCCTAAACCCTAAAACCCTAAAACCCTAAACCGAGCTTCTCTCTCTCTAGAATCCGGAGCTTCTCTCTCTAGAGTTTGGGGCGATTTGGATCCCCATTCGGGGGTGCTGATGAAGCCCCCCACCGAGCTTCATTGTTTGGAGATTTCAGAAGGGCAAGAAGGGTCGAAGGTTGTAGACCAAGGGGCTGGACCAGTGGGTTCGGTGAGAGCTGGAGCACAGGAGAAGATGGAGTTGCAGGGCCAAGGTGCAGGTATAGCGGCTGTGACTCAAGGTGCTGGGCCAGGGGGTTCGGAGAGAGCTGGAGCAATGGAGAAGCTGGAGTTGTTAGGGAAGGATCGGATTTCTGTAAGGCAGGTGAGTGATTTGCTGGTAGAGAGGGAACGGATCACTTGCTCTGATGGGTTTGAGAACGCTAATGCAGGGGAGGCTAAAACAGGGGAGACTATAACAGGGGAGGTTAGTGGACCTTCACTGTCAGATGTGGCGATTCAGGGGATTGAACAAGAAGGATATGAGGCTGATGCTGGACTTGTAAGGAGATACTCACCACCAGCTGCTCCGAAGATAGCTGAGTTTGTGGATAGGGCAGCATTGGGTTCTCACTGTGTTATACCTTCCTTGCACACCAGGTGTTCGGCAGAAAGTCTGGGAGAGTTGAATACTAGCAGAGGTAAACAGAGGATGAAGGGTGTTGCTTTAGATAATCCTTCAGAATTTCCAAACTTGCAATCACAAGGAAGGGTTCAGAGAGAGGATCGGCCGATAGTGCTGGAGGGAGATCATCTTGGAGGTATTGGCGGTAGTGGGACTATGCATCAAGGAACCAAATCCGGACCAGGAACTGAAGGCTGTAATCAGAAAACTAACTCTATTGCTGGTGGTTATGCTGGATTGGCTAGTGGGATGAAATCTGCTTGGAATGCTGTAGGAGCGTCACCTAAAAGCACGAGAAGCCCTGTGCTTAGATTTATTGCTCCGACGTTGGTGGGGACGAAAAAAGTGGCTGTTTGCCCTGTAGAAGAAGTGGAAAAAAATCAGAAACAGTGGGATTTAGCTCTGGTTGGATACGTCTTGGGCAGAAGGCCGTATTATTTGCATCTGAAGACACAACTAATGCAGAAATGGAAGCCGGTTGGCAGTCTGGAGCTGTACTCTAGGGAGAATGGAGTGTTCTTATTTAAGTTTGGGCTTGAAGAGGACTATGTGAAAGCCTTGGAAGGAGGTCCTTGGCATATTGAAGGTAGACCCCTTGTTTTGAAAAAATGGGTGAAAGGTATGAATTGCGAGCGAGACCTTGTTACTAAAGTCCCAATCTGGGTTCGATTTCCAAATCTATTGGTTGACTTATGGTCTGAAGAGATACTGAGCCGAATGGGAAGTATCATTGGGATACCTTTGTATATGGATCAAGCGACCACTGCACAATCTCGGGTAAGTTATGCCCGGTTCTGTGTGGAGATAAATGTGGAGGATTCCCTACCCAAAGTAGTTGAAGCCCGGGATAATAAAGGTAACATTTTGTCCATCCAACCTGTTTTATACGATTGGGTTCCTCAGAGATGTAGGGCCTGCAGATCTTTTGATCATTCGGAAGGTATGTGTCATAAACACCCCAAGCTTGGGGAGAATTGGAAGAAGCTAGGGAGAGGGCAAGTATCAGATGTCCAACAGGGGAATCGGTTTCAGTGGCGACCTATTCCCAAGGGGTCAAGAGGGCCTGAGAATCCTGCGAGAATGCCAGATGGGGTTCAAGGAACAAATCCACCAGATGTTGAGCAAGGCTGGGAGCAAGTGGGGGGGGCTATGAGGAAGGATCGAGGCAAAGGTAAGGAATTAGAAGATACTGAATTGTCTAACCCGTTTGATATCCTTCGAGAGCAAGCTGAACGAATAGCTGAGCCGGTATGTGCATTTAATAGCCAAGTCATTGATGAGCTCTCGGCAGACCTGGAAGGTGAAACTCTGATTGAGGAGAGGGAACAAAATAGAGGGGGCGTTGAAGACAATGTGATTGATGCTGGGAATGACCAAGAGAAAGAAGGTGTTTCTGTGAATGGGCAGGGTGCTAATGCTGTACAGGAACTTCAGAAACCTATTAGCATTGGGAAGGATAATTTGGTAGAGGCCAAGGGGCGAGCCTCGGCAGTCGCTATGGCTAAACATAAAGGCCTACAGATACCTAGTTTAGAGAAGCTTAGGAGTGCAAATTGTTCGTTTTCAGCAGCAAATTCTGGTGTGAAACATGGAATCCGGTCAGCCTATATGGAGGACAGTGATTCTTTGACTTCAGATGAAATTATGGGCAGAGTCTTCGGAGATCTTCAAGAGGAGTTATCAGTGCAGATAGGTAGCGTTCCGATAGAAGGGAGAAGGGGTAATCAGGGGATGGCAGTAAGTAGAGGGGAAGGTATTACGGTTCCAAATCCTGATTTATTCAGCAATCTTCCGAACATACTCACCGTGGAAACTAATCATTCGAACAAATGTGGTAGGGGGAAGTCTACAATAGTTACAAGATCGGGTAGACTTACAAGGAGTAATTCTGTTGGGTCAGGTGAAGCCCAAGCCAAGCCTAAATAGTTTATTCCATGACGATTATGAGTTGGAACGTCCGAGGTATTAGCAAGCGGGGTAAGCAAGGGGAACTTGTGAAACTATTTCATAACCAATCTACGGATTGTTGTGGTCTGATTGAAACTAAAATCAGAGGTAATAATGTTAAGCTTCTGAAACATTTGATTCCACGAGGTTGGGGATGGCAAGGTAACGGAGTAGGGGAGCTGAGGCATCGAATTCTCGTCCTTTGGAATAAAAAACGTTGGAAATTTGAGAATTTTAGCATTCATCAGCAGCATATTACTTGTGAAGGCCAATTTCTTAGGACTGGTCAGGTGATTACCATATCATTCATCTATGGAGCTAATATGGAGGCAGAGCGACAGGAGCTATGGCAGGAGATAGCTAGATTGGGTAGCTCTTGCGTAGATAAACCTTGGGTGCTGATGGGCGATTTCAACTCTGTTCGATTCCTTGATGAAAAGATTGGAGGTCGCTCGGTCCCTATTCAGCATCTTCAGAGATTCAATGAAGCGATTGAGGTGGCTCATCTTACTGATCTTAAGGCTTCCGGATTTCTTTTCTCTTGGTCCAATCGTCAAGAAGGGGGCAATCGTATTCTGGGAAGATTGGATAGGGGTCTTGCAAATGCCAACTGGATAAATAAGTATCCGAATTCTTTTATTTCAGTTTTGCCTACTGGCTCGAGTGATCACTCTCCTATTATCTGTCATTGGGATAGTTTGTCTAGTTGGGGGCCGAAGCCTTTTAAATTCTTCAACAGCTGGAGTTCTCGGGAGGATTTTCTGACGACTGTTAGTAAGATTTGGGGCTTCAGACCATATGGGGTGCCTCAGTTTTGCTTGGCTACCAAGCTCAAGTCTCTAAAACAGGGGCTTCGGGAGTGGAACCAGATTTGCTTGCATGGTGAAAGTAATACCCCCGATCGAGCTAGAGTGGTTAAATTGGAGTTGGATGACATTCAGACCCGTATTCAAGACGAACCGTTTTCTGTGGATCTAGCTCGGCAGGAGAAAAGTCTGATGAATGAATATACTATTCTTCTGGAGGAAGAAGAATCAAATGCGAGACAGAAAGCTAGAGTTCAATGGGTGAAATTGGGCGATCGGAACACCAGGTTCTTCCATTCTCGTGTCAATTCCAATTTTAATCTTAACAGCATTTCTTCTTTGGTGAATCCACAGGGGATTGTACTTACTAGCCCCTCTGCAATACAAGAGGAAGCTCGCCGATTCTTTACAGAACTCTTTACTTATGAGGAAGAAGTGCTTACCTTCAAGAATATACCATTTAAGAGGGTGCTTTCAGTGGAGGCTGCTGCTTGGGTTGTGAGCCCTATTACTCGACAGGAGCTGGATTTTGTGGTCCTCAAGTCTGATGGGGAAAAGGCTCCGGGTCCGGATGGCTACACAGGTCATTTCTTTCAAACCTGTTGGCATATCATTAAGGATGATGTTTGGGAGGCAGTGTCTAATTTCTTTGAGTCTGGTCAGCTGCTGAAGGAACTCAATCATACTTTCTTAGCCCTAATTCCGAAATTATCCAATTGCTGTCAGCTGAAGGATTATCGCCCTATTTCGCTATGCAATGCTGTTTACAAGTTTATTGCAAAAATATTAGCCAATCGTCTCCAAGTATTTATGCAGGAAATCATCTCTCCATACCAGTCGGCTTTTATACCGGGTCGAAGCATCACAGATAATATCCTTCTTGCTCATGAGTTGGTCAGAGGTTTTGATGTGAAGAGAAGTCCGAAACGTGCTTGTGTGAAGATAGATATAGCCAAAGCTTATGATAAAGTGAGTCGACCTTTTATTTTGCATGCTCTTCACTGCCTCGGCTTTCCTAGATTGTGGCTTGAATGGATCAGAGAATGCATTTATTCGGCTACCTTTTCGGTGCTAGTGAATGGGACTCCGACCGGCTTTATAAAATCCAATAGAGGCTTGAGACAAGGTGACCCCCTCTCACCTTACCTGTTTGCTATAGTGATGGAGGGTCTTTCTTTAGCCTTGGAAGATGGGTTAGCGAATCAGGTGTGGAGCAGCTTTCGTGTGGGATCAGCCCCTTGTATTTCCCATCTGTTATTTGCAGATGATATTATGTTATTCTCTAAAGCTTCTAAGCAATCATTTTCTGGAATTGCCTCTCTGTTGAAGGAGTTTGGTAATGAGTCTGGGCTTCAAATCAGTACAGCTAAGAGTACTATATATCTATCCAGGGCAGTGACTAATGGTGGGGATATGGTTGAGGATCTGGGATTAGCTATTGGTTCCTTACCAGTTCGCTATTTAGGGCTACCGTTGTTTCCGGCGCGGAAGACTCTTCGGCTTTTCTATCCATTGGTTGAAAAATTTCGGACGAAACTAGCTTCTTGGGAATCTTCCAAACTTTCTTTTGGAGGTCGATTGCAGCTCATTAAGACAGTATTGTATGCATATCTCTATTATTGGGCAGCGGTTTTTGTCATTCCAAATTACATCCGTAATTTACTTGAGAGATGGATGCGGAAATTTCTGTGGGGCTCGGCTACGGTTCATGTGAAATGGTCTGAAGTTTGCAAACCATTCTCTGAAGGTGGGCTGGGGATTAGGAGAATCGATGATATTAGCAAAGCCTGTTATATGAAGCTTGGATGGAAGCTTCTACAGGACCCGGAGAATATCTGGTCTAGATGGATGTTGGACAGGTATCTTGGAAATCAGTCATTTTGGGAGGTAGACTCCTCTCATTCTTCCTCTAGTATATGGCATGGTATACTTCAAAGGCGGTTAGATTTGGCTCCAAATGTAACCTTTTGTGTGGTTAATGG